>NW_021027276.1:207515-251663 GCF_004153795.1 Camellia sinensis | reverse complement strand
TGTTGGAAGTGGCCGGCCGGCCACCTCCCCTAGCCGGCCGGCTAGGGGTCAAAAGGGTCAAGTTGAAATAGTGGCCGGCCACCACTTTTTAGGGTCCTCCCAGGTCTCCTCTTCACAACCCTGTGGTTCGAATTTGGAAATTCTAAAACAGGAGAGAGAACAAGCCAATTTTAGGAGGGGTTCAAAAGGGTCAAAAGGAAATAGTGGCCGGCCATATGATATTAGGATCCTCCCATGTGTGTACAACACAAATATGTGGTTGAAAGTTCAAGAAAGTGGCCCTAAGGTGTTCAACATTGGCCCGGAAGGAGGGGTTCAAAAGGGTTAATTGGAATTAGTGGCTGGCCATGAACTTTTAGGGTCCTCCCATGTGTGTACAACACAAATATGTGGCTTGGGTTTGAAGAAAATGGCTCCAAGGTGTTCAACATTGGCCCGGAAGTGCGAAAAACGGGTGTCGGAGGGCGCCGGAGGAGTAAAAAACTGGTTGTTGAAACAATTGCTGGCCTCCCACCCTTCCATGACCTTCCTAGTGATGAAACAGAGGTACCTGCCAAAAACGAATGAAAACCGATGTAAAACGAATGTTCGGGGGCCAAAACATGCAGTTCGGGGTCCCGAAAATGGGCTGCCAAGCACCGAAAGTGGCGTTCGGCCACGAAGTGGGTTTCTCAGGCCCCAGTGTCCCTTGAAAGGGAGAAAATAAGATGTATGCCAAAAATCAGAGCAAACGGAGATGGTTAGGCGGTCCCGAACCGAGGACACGGCCAACGATCCCGAAAAACCGGAAACCGGACTCCGAAATGGGAAAAATGGCCTACGGCCACAAAATGTAGCCCACGGCCACTCAGAGATGGTCTACAGGACCTCTCTCTCCCCTCAGGAAAAGAAACAAAGAAAACCGAGCCTGGTTCGCAAACCGAGGCAAGGCACAGAAGAGGGTTCAGAAATCCGGAGGCAGGGCTCACGGCCGCAACTCTGAAACTTCTGAACGAGCGCGATATGCAACATCATCAAGCGCTCAACTAGTGACGTCTAAGTCTTAAGGTCGGTCAAAAATGGGGTGTCTACAGATGTTACCTTTGCACCTAAGTGATCTTATCCCGGAGAGGTATGACCTAGACCGAGGTGTGGCACATCTAGGCCAAGGTGTGGCACAGCTTAGTCAAGTGTTGTCCTTCCTTGCCGAGGTCATTATTCCCTACTTGCCGATGTCTTGTCCTTAGCCGAGATCATTACTCGCCAGAGTGCCCATGCCGTCTTGCTTGTTGAACACACTTTGTCATAGTTTTGTCTTGTCACTCAGCCACCTTTCTGTGTAGCACCAACCGGCCGCTGCCACGTGCCTTTGTAGAGGGTTAAGTCAGCCAGCAAACTTAGAAATGTATCATTTTGCTATATGTCTTTGTTTGTGAGGGGAGAGAAGCTCTAGAAGAAGAAAAAGAAGTTTAGAGTGAGAGAGTGGGTTTTCGAGCTTGATTCCTAGAGATCAAACCATTAGATTCGCGTATTGAGGTTAGATTCTTGATTTACTCTTGTCATTCTTATTGATCATCTAGCTGCATTGCATGATCGAACCCGTTTTGCATGTCATGCATCGATTTAAAGTTGGTTTTAGAAAGAGAAAATGGTGTTCATGTGTTCTTGAAAGAAAGGTCTTGTTTGATCTGAAAGTTTGCATTAAGTTTCATGTTTTTGTGTTTGTTCTCACTAGATCCTTGAATATGGGTACCCAGGTCCATGTTTTTGAACTCATAGCATGAAATCTCAGATTTTGTAATAGCAAATCACGATCTTTGCATTCATCTCCCTCATGTTCATGTTCTTCATGTTCATCATGTAAGGGAAACCCAGATTTTTCCCGACTTCATTCCTTTGAACGTGGCCATCGAGACCACACCTCGGCCAGGGGATGTGGAACCTCGGCCTAGACCTGGTAGTTGCCCAGCACGTTTGCCCGAGATAAAGAATTGTGCTTGTTTCGATTTGACTTAGTCTTGAGGAATACCGAGATCATCTGCTTGCATGTGAAACTTGTTTGAAAGTGCATTCAACAGACTTTGCCATGTGTTTGTAGGGTTTTGGATCTCGCCTTCGACCCCTGACGTTTGGAAAGGAACTAAGTGACAGTGGCATTTTTAATAAAGCTTTATGTTTATGCTTAATGATAAAGTATTGGTTTCGCTTTCGTTTTGGAACAGTATTTGTTAAGCATGAATGGTTATTTCCTAATCGGAAAGAATATATATATCTTGTTTTTGATGACATTTCTTGGAAAGTCCGTACGTGCCTAAGGGGCTATAAGAGCATTTGTAGTCACAAAGTTTGGAAAGTCCGTACGTGCATAAGGGACTATAAGCATGGTTGTAGCACAAAGTTTGGAAGTACGTACGTGCTAAGGGACTATAAGCATTGGTTAAGTCACAAGTTTGGAAGTTCCAGTACTGCTTACGGGGACTCTAAGCTATTTAGATAGCACAAGTCCTTAGGTGTCCGGGGACTATAAATGCAACGGGACACCATTGAATTGGAAAAGATATCTCCCTTGTCTTGCCTTGTCTGGTTCTTGTTGCCCACTGACGGTTTACCGCGTGGGTTTTGTTTGCCGAGATGTCATCACTTGTATTATAATGATGCTAGTAAGCATCCTTTGAAACTTGACAGATTTGGAAGATGGACTTGGTTCATCCCTTGACTTGCACTAATTATGTTATGTATTGTTTGATAAAGATCTTGAATACCAGTCATGCAAACCCCTTTATTTCTTATACCATTCATTGAGTATCCAAGCTCACCCTCTCTATATATATATGTAGGTGATGAGCAGGAAGGCAGTGACGCCTAGGTGTGACTCACAAGCTTGTTTTGGGTTTTTGGTTATGTCGGCCTAACTTGTATTCATGTCGGCAGTCTTGAAAATTATGCTTCTTGGCTTATAATGCTTGTAATTTACACATGTCGACTGGAGAAGCCTTTTGATCAAGATGTAAAATGTATTTTGTACTTTATTGTATTTGTATCCAAGTTGTAATATTATGTAAAGTTGTATGCCATTCCATGTAACTTACGCACTGCTCTTATGGACCACTTGTATTTTAAGATTATTGCTTCCGCACTTGTGAGCCCCATATATAATTATACTCTGTTTGCGTGTGAATTTTGAAAGTTGGCCTTCGGTAATCTCGAATTACTGGCCATCACGGCACTAAACTACTAGGGATGGTTTGGGGTCGTGACATGCTCGGTGATGAGTGCTCGCACAGTCCTCTTTTTTTTCATTTCTTGTTCTTCTGTAAGTGGAATTAGGTTGATCTGGGGAAGTGTGGGATTTGGCTCGAGGGAAGGTTCAAGAAGGAAGTCGGTCACCCTGGTCTTCCTTTTGCCGCTGTAACGGTAGGTCGGTTGTACGTCGGGTAGCTCGATCCACTTTCGATGCTGGTATCGTAGCGTGGCTCGGAGTGCGTTTTGATTGGCGTAGGCATAAGTTGATTTCAAGTGGTTCAAATCTGCATATCGAAAGAAGAACGCAAGGGTTAGTACAACAGTTATTTGGATGAACAGGAAAAGACGAGACCGAGCTGTTCTTACCAACTGTCCCTTTGTTCCAGTTGATGTTGTATCCTAGTATCTGGGCTTCGTGATCCTCAAAGTTCCCATACACCTAGAGAAAATCATCGTCATTCAGGTCTTATCAGGTGTGTTTTTAATGATTTTCTCTCGGCCCCTTCTTACTCTAAGATAGTATACCCAACCGTCATCATTCTGACCGAGCGAGTATTGATGGAAAAGCTTGGCCAGTCCGAGGTTGAGGCCAAGACGGCGATTTAGTTTGGCTATGCCATTTATTATTCTATAATTGTTGGAGGATAGTTATGTGGGGCATAGCCTAGTCTACCTAAGGAATTCGTAGATCAAGGGTTGGACTGGAAACAGAAGTCCCCCCTTTACAATAGACACCACGGTGAATGGGACAAATCCTGGCTTGCCCTATGGTGTTATGTCTAGTTCGGCTAGAGAGAGATGGACGTCATCTGGAATGCGGTATTCCCTTCGAAATTCTGCCATAGCCCAGGTGAGTCCACCAAGAACCGGTATTTACCCATTATACCTAAAAATTGTTATGTTCCAAATGGACGCAAATGCCTAGCCTGGCGCTGAGGCAGCTTGGGGTGGCTCGGTAGAGCTAAATCGCCTAGAGACAAAGTGCAAGGGTGTGCCTGGCCGACCTAGTCAAGTCTACAAAGTGGAAATGAAAAAGTGTTATGCCCAGATAAACTGGACGGGGCTAAGTAAATAGGTAAACAAACAAAAAACACCTAGCTCGGCTGTATCTGGGTCACAGACAGGTCAGCCGAAAAATAGGGCCAGCATAAGGTTTGTAGCACGGTTGGTGATTAGTGCACTAGGGTATAACTTGCTTCTAGTTCGGTCAGGTTCAAGCCTAAGGGTCGCAAACAAATTCCTAGTTCGGTCATAGCACAATTGTTGGTCAAATGCCATGTCTTAAGCAGATTTAAAATCCAGCTAGAGTGTTTTTTCAAGCTTGAGTGTGAGGTTTTGGGTTTAAACCCTAACACTCTAAAGTGTACATAACATGCTTATAGGGGGATTAGTTGCTGGAATCATGGAAATTAATAAAAAAAAATAAGAACGCTAGCGAGATGCATTAGCAACTTACGAGTTTGAAGCTTGAAGGCAGAATCCAATAAACGAGTTGTTGTGACTGGGATGAGCAAACCAAGCGATTCAGGTGCTAGGTTGGAAACTTGGCAGTAGAAAGTGAGGATTTGGGGTTAAAGAATGCGAGAGGTTTTTCATAAAGAAGATGAACAGTGACGATGAACGTTTGAAGATGGTAGGAATAGGTGTAAAATTGAGGTAAAAAGGTAGGATTGTTTAAATTTTGGAGTTATGTTTGACGATTGTCGTAGCAGTAGGGGCAATCAAGAGGCGCCACATGTCCCAGTCAGGACATGGTGTTAGCAGCGTGGGAAAGTGGGCTGTACTACGTCAAGGATGTTGCAACTGAGTGGATATTTTAGCTCTCGATTAGCTGAGGGACTTCACCTCAGGCGATAATTTAGTGCGGCTTGAAGATAATTAAATCCCAAATCATGCATTGCAGATGGAATTAAGGAGCAATTGAGAGGGTAATTTATGAGTAACTTGGGTCGAGCTAAGTCCGGATGTTAAAATAGACCGAGCTATGGGCTGAGCTATGGGCCGAGGTAATGGTCTACGTAGCTTTGTCCTTGATCCTGTCAGTTCGGTCCGAGGTGGCTACCAGTGGCCTGGTCTCGATGCCCTTGACCAAGGTATCAGTTGAAGAAGAACCGAGCTAGAGGATAGCACTACAGGGCGCAATCTCAAGACTGACCGTGTTACCCAAGATAACACCGAGCTGAGTGAGCCCGATTAAGTCTGGTATAAGGCAAGGTTGTGATAGCTCGGTTATGCTGTTACCAAACCGTGGTATAGGGTTTGAACCATCTCACTTGGTTAAGCAGTGAGAAGGGTGTTAAAAGATAAGCATTATATTTTAGAGATGTGATTCCTAGGAGGATTCTACATTGGAGAATAAGAGTCTTACTAGGATTGTGACTCGCGGAATCTATAAAAGCTCGTATAGGACCTATGTATAGGTATCACAGTTTTTATTCTCAAAAACGCAGAGTTTTTGTGTCTATTGTCTATCTGCTGACTTAGGCATCGGAGAGGTTTCTGACACACACCCACCGGCTAGCTCACATTTGTGTTTTCAGGTAGTAAAGCGATGACATTTGGAAGAGTGCAAACTCGGTCAATAGGATTATACGAGAAGAGTATTTCGTGCTCGTACACTGTCAAACAATGCACTTCAGTATTGGGAGAGACTTAAGTCCAGGCAATATGTATAGGGATTGAGCGGGTCATTATCTTTTTTTTTTTTATTTATTTACAAAAAAATAAGGAAAGTAATATATAAGCTCATGTTTTAGGTTCACTTTTTAAATTTAATAATGTATAAGTGAGATGATTGGTTGAATTAATTAGATTTTTCATTATGTCATTAACTGGGGGGTGTTACAAGGAGTATAAACAACAATGAGTACTGAATTTCAAATCAAACAATATAAAAAGGTCGAGTCTTAACCTGAACCATTATAAGCACTAAAAATTAAATAATGATTTTTCAGTGGGCGATTCTATTTATACACTACTAATACTCTCAGTACACACCATTAATAGATTAAATTTATATTTCAATAATATCCTCCAATAAAATGACCATTAAGGACAACATGAAGTGCATTCTATCCATTCAAAAATTCATATTTAAAAATACAAAATACTCTTTACATACCATCATTCTTATAAGGTTTAGGGTTTTAACATATAAACATTGTATTTTTCCATTATCTTCACCACTAACATACACTCATGATATCATTCATTATCAAATAGCTCACTTCATTCTCTTCTCTATTATACTTGTTTTCAAACTCAAAACATTATTGCCTTTGAAGATTTAAGATTTAAGTATATTGAAATCAATTAGTTTTGAAAATTTGCACGTCATGGATGACACTAAGATAGTTAGTTCCAATATAAATATTAAAAACGCTGATTTGAACATTGAAAATGTTAGTTTATGACTTGATTTTTTGATTTTTTATTTATCTTGTTCGTATGTTGGGAAGATAAGTTTGTTCGTCGTGTTCAGATGACTAGAGTTAAACTTTTACACAATGTTCGATTATATATTTGAACAAAATAATTTTGTTCAAATTATTAAGATTGAGCAAATATTAAATGTTCATACATAAAAAATTGCATATTTTAAATCAGTTCGGTTAAAATAAATTACACTTTTATTCATTATTTAGATCTAAGTTTTTGAACACATTAAGTTTGTTCAACTCTATATTTGTGAACATGACTAATTTGATGAATTTGAAAAAACGACGAGAGACGAGAGTTCATGATCAACAATGAAGATCAATACTAGCGAAGATGGAAGCCAAATGAAACACTCTGCCGGCAATCTGAAATGACAAGATGAGACACGACGAGAGTTCAACACCAACTATGGAGATCAACATCATTGAAGATGGAGGCCGGCTGAAACCTTCGCCGATGATGGAGATCAAGACTGACCAAGATGGTCACTGTTCTGAAGATCGTGGGGTTTTTGTTGTGTGTAGTGGTGAAGATGAAGAGTTATTGATGTGTGTAATGGTGTGTATTCAAATAGTTAGTAATGTGTTAATATAGGGTTGGTAATGGAAAGTTAACGTGTGAACTAAGATATTTTTAAATCCTAAAAATTATTTTTTGTGTGCACTAAGTAATGGTGTATACTAAAAGTATTAGTGATGTGTAAATAAAATCACCCTTTTTAAGTTAAGAATCTCTTCCATTTTGGTGGCTTGTACTTTTTTTCCTAGTTTGCCCTTAACTTGTATTTTTATTTTCTTTTGTCCTTTATTAGTTGGTGGAATGACCTTGAGTGAAGGATTTTTAGAAATTATGTAAAGTTTTTGGCTCAATTATGTAAGGGTTTTGAATTTTCTATTTTGTCCTTGGTCTATTTTTTAATTCTTCATTTTGTCATTTTTTGGTTTATTTCTCTCTCTCTCTCTCTCTCTCTCTCTCTCTCTCTCTATCTTTTTTTTTTTTTTTTTTTTTTTAAAACATATTTTTCCGTAAAAGATAAAAATGAAACTAAAAAAATGAATTTTTAAGCCAACCCTTAGTTATAGCATTTGTGATAATTAACCCTACAAATGTCATAACTTGTTAGGCTACACACCTTGTAGCTAAATTAAAAAGTTAAGAAGAACTTAACTAGAAAATAAAATACATGAATCCCCACAAAAACCCACAAAAGCACCCAAACCAAACTAAAAAAAAAAAAAAAAAAAAAAAAAAAAAAAAAAAACTAACTAAACAAGACCCACAGCAGCCCACGCCTCTAACTAGAAAACTCGAATTCAAACCAACGTCCAATCAGCAACCCACGCCTCTGCCAAGACCACGTCTCTGCTGCTACAACTCCCCATGCCTCACGCCTCTGCTGCATCAACACCTCCAAGAAAAACACTAACGCCACCACCGGGAAGACTACACCTCCTCTGCCAAACTCCCAATGCCCACTCCATGCTGTTGCTACACCTCTCCTCAACTTCTATCTCACACCCAATACCCTCTGCCAAACTCCCAGTGCCCACTCCATGCTACTACTACTCCTCTCCTCATCTTCAATCTCACACCCAACACCCTCTGCCACACTCCATAACCAACAAGTCTACAGTCTCACACCACCCAATACCCTCTGCCAAACGCCCAGTGCCCACACCATGCTGCTACTACTCCTCTCATCATCTTCTAACTCACACCCAATACCCTCTGCCAAACACCATAACCAACAGGTCTTCAATCTCACGCCCGCTGGGACACCTCCAAACAAATGGTAGAACTTCACCCCTCAAACTCTCACTCGAGGAGGAGCGCTCGAGTGACAACCGGACAGAAACTGGAACGCCTACGATACCCTTGTTTCCACCCAAAAAGCGCACCCCTCAAACTCCTACTCGCCAAAGAGCGCTCGAGTGAAATACCTCCCTGTTGAAACAGATATTACGGCAAGGTTGAAACACATGAGGACAAACTGAAGACAAAACGAGAACACACCAAACACTCTCCCGCAGCAACGAAACACACCTAGGTGGGTAGAACCGGGGGACTCAATATTATTGAAAAGAAAAACTAACAAAACAAAGGGAAAAGCGAGCTAGGCCAGCCGACCGCCATTGCCAAAGGCGGCGGCCAGCCGGCCCAAAAAAGAGACCGGAGAAGGAGGTTCTTAGAGAAGGAAAAAAGAGGTTTTTAGAGAGAGAAGATTTATTAAAACAACTTTTTTTTCTCTCTCTCTCTCTCTCTCTCTCTCTCTCTTTGAGTGGAGTTCTGAGGGTTATTTTGGAAAAAGTACCTTTCATAGAGGTATCATTTTTGGGTAACTATATTTCCACACCGCATATACTCTCAGCATACATTACAAATCGTGCTCGAATATAAACTTTTAAGAATTAATAAGTTCGTTCTATTTCACTAAATTTAATGATATTCAACCTTTATTTCAATTAATTAAGTATTATTTGAGATTAGTATCCCAAGATAAGATTTTTCTTCTCAGAATTGAATAGAGTAGAAGATTAAACAAATTAAATGGTCATATTGTAAGGTTCGTCGAGCATATCATCCATAAAAAATTCAGATTAATCAGAGATATTTTGAATTGTTCAAAAGAATTTCATGCTATTTTTTAAAAATAAGAAACCCTTTTATCCAATAATTGGAGGAAAAATAAAAAGAAAAAATATGAAAAAATTTATTTACTCATCATACAAACTCTCAGAGGGGGTAAAAATATTAGGGGGAAAAAATGTCAAACTAAAAATATTTGATTTTCCAAAAATACCCCTTTTGACTAATTATAATTATATTAAAAATTTGAAAAGATTAGACATTAGTGAAAAAATATTTTAAAATTTAAATTTAAGTATAATAATTGCACTTCCCTTTAAAAAGTTAATCCCCAAAAGGTACCAACAAATTGACATAGAGGGAGATAAATATATATATATATATATATATATGGATAATGTTATAGTACACTCTAAATAATCGTTATTCTTTAACCTCTATCATTAAATTAAATTAAAATTATTCTTCTTTAACCTCTAGTAATTAATTATTCCACTATATTTTTCTTCTATCAAACAAACACTACCTTAAAATAAAACAAATAAATTTTAATATAAAAAAAATATAAAAAAAAATGATCGACTGGCCAGTGCCGTGCGCGGGCCTACCTGCTTAGTGTATATAAAAGAGGTGGATGGCTTGTATTTTGACATGCTTCTTCCACAATTGCCCATAGTTCTTTGAGAAATTTATTTGTAAATCTCATTTAGAGAATTTTTAGCCCAATAAGTTCACAAAGCATTTTTGTATTTCACCTAATCCCATATACTTAAAATTATATTTCAATAGGTAATTTTTCTTATATTAGAAGTATAATGTGGATTATTTTACCCTTATACTATATATCTGGGAGACAAAAGAAAAAAAATCATTTATTAGATATATTTCATTTATAATATATATAAAATATTGTATAAAAGTGTAGAAGATTATTGTTCTTAGTGTTTTTTGTGCCTCAATGTGAGGGATTTACTTGATCAAGTATCTTTCTTCACCATTATTTTATAATCAGGTGCTGCATGGAAGAACATTTGGAAGAGAACGTTAGTTGTACATGTAGATTGATGATAGGCGCGGGTCGGTTGCGGCCACGAAACCTCCAATCCGCCATCCGTCCGCCAGATTGGCGGATTGAAGAAAATCAATCCGCATCCGTCCGCCAATCCGGCGGATGTGGATTGAGCGGGTTGGCGGTTTGGCGGATGGATGCGAATCGGTTTGGCGGTTTAAAATTTTATAAATTTTCAACATAATTCAACTTGTGCACTTCCTTAAAAAAAAAGAAAAAAAAAATATTACAGTCAATGACTTAAAAAAGTATTACAATCACTGTATGCCTTATCCAAAGAAAGAAAGTTTGAAACTTTAGAATATCACGATCACTGTATGCTTCATCCACATATTACAATTACAGCATGATTCATCCCTATAAAGTATTACAATCTGTGATTCTTAAAATATAATAACAATTCAAACCACCAAAACCATAAACAGAGCAGTAGTAGAGATTGAATGTCTCTATATTGTTACATCTACATATGTTTTTGAAAACAAAAACCAACCAGCATATATCATATTTTTTATTTATTATTTTTAGAGTTAGATTTAAAAACTAAAAAATATAGATGAATAATATGTTTATTTTTTTCAATTCAAAAATATATTCAAGTTGAAAACTTTTTTTCAACAAAATATTTAAACTCTTTTTCAATTGAAAACACAAACATAATATTTAAACAAATTGAAAATACAAAGTCTTATAAATTACTACAGGTGCTCGCGATTTGGCGGTTTGGCGGTTCGGTTGCGGCCAAAAAATCTCAAATCCGCCATCCGTCCGCCAAATTGGCGGATTGGAGAAAATCAATCCGCAACCGTCCACTCATCATCACGCATCCGTCCAAAATGTGGCGGATCGGTTCGGTTCGGTCGGTTTTGAGACAATGATGGACTCGTAACAAAGATGATGGTAAATCAGTGATGAACAATTATTTTTTTTGTTTTTTTTTTTTTTTTTTTATACATAAACCGTAGTCTCTTCGTCGGTTTGTGTAGTCATTGATATTGTGTAGTTTATTCACTAGTATTATGCAATTGTTGATTATATACAGTCATTTTATTTTATTTTTAATGTGCGTCAACATATATGAACTATTTGATATTTTGTTATTATATATTATTTAATGATTTGTTGCATATTGTTTGGTACTGTTCTTGTTGGTTGAGCAATCAATAATTTATATCCATTTAATAATCAAAATAGTCAATTTTCACTTCTTTTTTTTTATTTGTTTTATTTTTAATTTTGTTTCATGTTTGCACGTTGTAGTGTGAATGTTCTCCTGGATATGAATTTTATTTTTGAGGCTAGCTGTATGCTAATTGTAAATCGTGAACATTTATGTTGTATTTTGGTATGAATTTTATTTTTTTGAAGGTTAGTTGATGTTTGCTGTTTTTGTTACTATATTTGTTAATTGAACAATCATTTTTGTTATCATTGAACAATCGAAATAATTGATTTTCACTTTTTTTAATTCTAATTTTTATTTTTAATGTTTTCACGTTTACGGTAAATGTTCACATTGGTATAAGTTTAGTTTTTTTAAGGATGGTTGTATGTTAATTATAAACTGGGAATATTTACATTGGATTTTGGTATTAGTTTTATTTTTTCGAAGTCTAGTTGTATATTTATTGTTTATTGTGAACATTCACATTGTATTTTGATTTTTATTTCGATTTTTTGTTATATTATTTTTAAATTTTCACATTATAAAAAAGTATGAAAGTATTGTATTTTTGAATGAATTTTTTTTTTTTTTCAAAAGTTGTATATTTGTTGTTTTTGTTACTATATTTGTTGGTTGAACAATCATTTTTGTTACTATTGAACAATCAAAATAATTGATTTTCACTTTTTTTAATTAATTAATTAATTTATTTATTTATTTATTTATGTTTTCACATTCAATGTAAATATTCACATTGATATAAGTTTAGTTTTTTCAAATTGTAACTGTGAACATTCACATTATATTTTGGTATTAGTTTTATTATTTCGAAGTCTAGTTGTGTATTTATTGTTTATTATGAACATTTAATATCGTATATTGATTTTTTTAGATTTTTTGTTACATTATTTTTAAATTTTCACATTATAAAAAAGTATGAAAGTAGAATATTTATTAACTTTCTTAATTTTAAAAAGGTAAGATTTTAAATAAGGTATTATTAGTTTCTATAATTTTCTTCCAATATACAGATTCTAATTCAAATGGGGTAAGTATTCAAACTAGAGTGATTTTCTTTCAAAATATAGATTTAGTTTACATTTTTTGCGATAAATCTAAAGTTGAGATTTTTGGTCTTTTGAATAACTAAAGAACTAAATGAGTTATTAAAAATTAACTTAAATTAATTAGTATATAATTAAAAATAGATTTTTTTTTTTAAATCTCCCTCGCTCTTTCACTGTTGTACGTCTTGTTGTCACTGTCAGCCATGTTTTGGAAATTGCCCAGCGTCTTACTATTTCACATACAACAAAGGCCTGCGTGACTATGTATCCAATGTATATTTCTCTATTTAATTAATATAAATATTGTTGTATTTATTTACCAATAATGTTATATGTATCAATTAGTGTACTAATAGGTGATATGACATTATTTTAGAGATTTTTGATATTTGTAATTTGTATAATAAATGTAGTCAGTAATAATGTCATAACACTAATTGGTACACTAATTAGTACATTAATTTGTACAAATAGCACCACCGTTTATTTACAATCTATTAAATATTAATAAAATTTATGTACAATTAATTACATTAAGGTTGCAGAAGAAGTATTACATATTTCGAGAATATCATATTATGTATTTTTTTTTCTTCCATTTTTATCTCATCGTAAGAGTAATTCCAATGAAAGTTAAATTGATTTTTGCCAAAACAAAAATTTAGAACCTAATTATGGGGTTACATATATCCGATTAAGTTCATTTTTTTAATAAATTATCTACGATTCAATTTGTTTAATCTTATACTCCATTTACTTTCGAAAAGTAAAATCTTTTTTATAATAATAATTTTAATTAACTGAAATGATGACTAAATGCCATTGAATTGGAATGAAATTATTTTTCTTCCACCTCTACCAAATAATCATCCTATTATATTTTGTTTCCACTAAAACAAACCCTATCTTAAAATCCAAAAAAAAAAAAGAAAAAAGAAAAGTGCAAGTCGCCTGTGCCTTGCTCGGGCCTAATTTACTAGTGTGTGTATATATATATATATGTGTGTGCGCGCGTATTTGCAAAGAAATGAGTAATGGAATCAGACGCAAGTAAATCCTGTAATATGTGGGATCCATTTCTTTTGAGAGTTATGTGTGGGCTCCATAAATGCCAAATAAATAAATAAATAAAGCCACCACTAGATATGTAATTCACGAAATTGGTTCTTCTAGATCTTTATTTAACTCATTTCTTATAAGGTTTACTTGGATAAACCATAATCCATTACAACATAGGAACTAGGAGCAATGGTTGCTACAAGCACATACACAAGAACCCTCAACGCATCCATAGGCCCAATTAGGAGGACATAATTTCATGCAATCTTTGTCAACGGAGCACTGTTTGCCGCCAGCAGGATAGTACTCTTTCTGTCGGGCTTGTGCTTTAATTCCCGACATGCTAGAAACTTGCAAACCTGGAAAACAAATATATGTTTCTCACCTTCATGTAATAATTCTGGTGTGTATGAAATACTTACATAGTGTTAATTGTTAAGTTGCTATGTGTGAGAGGGAAAGAAAGAGACTAACCAGACACAGAGACAAGGAGGATGGCCAGGAAAAGCATCTTCAAAAAAACCCTCTCCATATCCCTTGAAACAAGTTCGTAAATGGAATTACTTGCACTTTTGTATTGGGAGAGACTTAGCTCCAAGCAATATATATATAGGGATTGAGTGGGGTCATTAACTTTCTATATCTACTAATTAATGTACTGACTAGTGTATTAATATACTAATAGATGGTGTGGGCCCAAGGATCCTCTGTTCCCAAATAATCGTATCCCTTTGTCTCAAATCACTCACAACTATTGGATATGTCTTGAGATTTTCACATCTTGAGATTCTCATATGATCGAATGATTGTGAATAATTTGGGCAGCGAGACAGGGTTATTTGGGGACAGAGGATCCTTGCTAATGATGTGGTTTCATGTTAGAGGTTTTGAATATTTGTAATGTGTATAATAAATGTGGTCAGTAATAATGTCATAACACTAATTGGTAAACTAGTTAGTATACTAATTGGTGCATATAACACAATCAATTTATTTATTTATTTATTTTTTTTATCAACTTCTCAAATACAACAATAATTTTTAATACAAATTAATTTGGAGTAAATGATATTTAATGACATTATCAGTGGCACATCATTATTTGGAGGATTCTACACAAAATTTATAGGTGAATTTGGTCAAACTCCCCCCTAACAAAATTTTCATTCATTAAGGACAAACATTAAAGTTTTTACATTTTTTTTGAACTAACATAAAAAATTTGCTTAAAAAAGTTAACACTGCTATTACCAAATATTTTTAATAATCAATTTCATATTTCAAATTTCAAATTTCAAATTTTAAAATGATATAATTTTTTATGTAAATGTCGATTTTTAATAAAATCAATATTTTTAGATCCTCTTATCGAAATCTTTCAAGCAAGTTTCATACTGGCCATGAAATTTTTTAAAATATATATACCAATTTTTTTAGTATCGAAATTGTAAAATTTTACTTTATTTCATAGTAAAAATTTACTCTAATTCACAGTAAATTTGATTGTGAAATTTTAGTATTTAAATAGTGAAATACTATCATCATCACTAAGCACTATAGTCCCTATAACTGTTATTGCCCAAGTAGAAATATTAAATAGAAAATATTAAAATAATAAAATCATAATTATTTTTTTTAACAGCGAAGAAATTTTTCATTGATGAAATAAATCGTACAAATGAGAATATCTAAAGAATGTGAGTATGAAGAGTATCATAGTAAAATTAAATGATTTCAACTAAATTGGTACTGAAGAGTAAGCACAATCATATGTTATCACAACAGCGAAAAATTGGTGAGGAGCTAATAAGAAAAGAACCAAAAGAAAAAACCAAAAAAGCAAAGCAAGAGTGCAATAGTCCAAATAGCCACTATAAGCATCTTGAGTAGGGGTGTTTGTGATTTGATTATGGTCGGAAAACGTCCAGTCTGCCATCCATCCGTCAGGTTGGCGGATTGAAAAAAAAATCAATCCGCATCCGTCGGTCGGATTGACAGATGCAGATTAGCAGATTGGCAGATATATACGAATCAATTTGGCAATTTAAACTTTTACAAATTTTGAACATAATACAACAACTTGTCAACAATATTTTTTTTGAGTTAATTACATAAAAATCATATTTACAAATATTATGGTACCTCAGGCCCTATCTAAAATTTTTTAAACTAGCAAGTCCTATTTAATAAAACTGAGAATATTATCAGTTTTTAAACTTTTACAAATTTCGTAGGTTTGGATTGCTCAGCAGTGTAGTTTTTGCTGGTCTCCTACCGTGTAGTTTTTGTGGTTGCCTAAGCTAGTTTTTCTTTGCCTTTGCTCTGTTTGCTCTATTTGTTGGTCTTTCACCAACTAGCAGGTTAGAGTTTGATATAGCTCCAACCTCTTCTTTATTGATGTAACGTATCATACCTTGTATGTGTTTTATCAATAAAGTCTTCTTTTTGCCGATAAGAAAAAAAGAAGAAAATTATCAATTTTCCATAGTAATGTTTCAGATATTTGTTTCACTTACTAATGAAAAAAGATAGTGTGGAGATATATTTTCTGAGTACTAACACGTGGTAAGGTGACGCCGATGTGTCAGCCAAGGTGCCACGTGTCCTGGTCATTATGCCGAGGTTATCTCCGAAGATATCGGAATCCGAGATAAACGGATAAGGGAAAAGAGTCTTAGAATGAAGAGGAGACTTAGTCAAGATGAGGATAAAGCTCTTAGGGCGTTTATCTTTATCTCTTGAGGAGTCCAAAGTAAGTACTGAATTGAAGCCCATAGAAGTCAGGCTTCTAGTGGGACTAGGATTGAGTTAACTATAAAAGAGAGGCACCCCCATGGGTCTAAGGTATGCAATTCATGCTTTGAGCAGTAAGTTTAGCACTTGATTATCTTTGAGAGATATATTGACTTGATCGTCGGAGTGCCCCCGGGTGGAAGAGCCACCGCCAGAGCCTTCTCTTTTTGTTACAGGTTAACTGAAGCCATCTATTCTGCCGGTGCTCTCTAGCTGATTACTAAACGGGCAGTGTGATCAGAAAATCACTCACACAATTTGGCGCCGTCTGTGGGAAAGTAGAAGAATAGATGGCTAGTAACGGACAGAAGGAAAAGATTGGGAACGACACTCCTGCTAAGAGTGGCAGACCTATCGACCTTGATATCGAGAAGACAACCACAATGCAGAAACTCGTGACCAGGGCCACGAAGAGAAAGACGTCGGCCAGGAGGGCGAAACTTCAAAGAAGACAGACCAAAGCAAGTACTATAACGAAGATAACCTCCAGGTATGGAGGGATAGGTGCCTGCGGAGGGATGAAGAAGTAAAAGAATTGGCAAACAAGTTGGCAGACTTGCAGTCGGTTGTCAACTTCATGATGCAAAACAATGTCATGCAGCCACCGTACCCACTACACGGCACGCCGATTCCAGCAATTAATACCTAGAAGGGAGGAAGGAAAACAATCCCCGAAGCCCCTCAGCACACCAGAAGCGGAAGGCACTCTCACCGACCTTCCAGGGAAGTCGGACGAGAGGAGCCGAGACGAGAGGAGTCCCGAAGGACGTATCACGTGAAGGACCCAGATCCCAAAGAACATCGGCATGTTCAAGGCTAGGCGCTTTGCTTTGACACAACCCATGGAGAAAGATCAAAACGGGCCCACCACAAGGCCGAAAGTAGTGTGCCGAAAAGATTGAAGTCCAAAGATAGCCGAGCTCTCGGGAGGAGTAAAGAAGACTTGAGAGATTACCTCAAGAGGAAGCAACAGAATGCTGAAGCCGAGGTAACTTCCCTGGTTAAGCCGAGGACACCATTCTCGGTGGAACTAGACAAATTTGAAGCACCAAAGAGATTCAGTATGCCGAGGTTCCAAATATATGATGGTAAGTCAGATCCCAATTTTCATGTTGGACTATACTTGAATTCAATGGCATTATATAGTGGGAACGAGCCGTTGCTCTGCAAAGTATTCCCCTCATCCTTCGGGGAGATTGCATCAGATTGGTTCCATAAACTACCGAAGAGAAGGGTAAAGACTTGGAAAGGCCTGGCCGAGATGTTTGTGGCTAGGTTTGTGACGAACAAACTACAGCCCTTGAGGATCGACGCACTGATGGCTTTAAAAATCACCAAGGATGAAGGCCTTAGGGCCTACGCAAAAAGGTACTATGAGGTGTTCAATCGAATACCCGAATGCAACCAAGAGGTGGCGGTCGTGTCTTTCAAGAACGGCCTAAAAGATGACTGCCCACTACGGAAGTCTTTGGCAAAGACATCGCCAAAAAGCATGGAAGAACTCATGGCGAGAATCGAGAAGTACGCCAGAGCCGAGGAGGATATGTTGGGAAACAAAGAGACAAAACAGGTGAAAGGAAACGGCTCGCCGAAACAAAGCTGAGGTAACAATGGATCGATAAAACAAGAAACGAAATTGAGGGCTAAACAGGCAGTGACGACCATGTTCCGAATCCCGATCCACAAAGTCCTGGATCAAATACGAAACCAGGCCTATTTTAGAGCACCGACGAGAACACCATGGGAATTTATGGAAAGAAACGTCGGTAGGTGTTGTGCTTACCACAATGAAGAAGGACACCCAACTCAGGGTTGCAGAGCCCTAAAGGCACACTTAGAAGACTTGGTAAGGCAAGGCCATCTGAGGGACCTTGTCGATGAGGCCAGGACAAGGGAAGAAGATGCAAGATTGCCTCAAGCACCAGCAGCTCCTCCTTCCCCAGCACAGCAACCATAGGCAGCAGGACCACGGGTGGTTAATGTAATTCACTAAAAGGTGAACGAAAATGACATACGAGGGGAGACCCTGAAGATAAAACACCTATAACACGTGAACCAGGTCGGACATAAAAGACCTCGGCCTGAGGAATGCCAGGGACCGATGATAGCCTTTACTGAAGTCGACCTAGAGATGGTCCAGCATCCACATAATGATGCCTTGGTAGTATCCCTCCAGGTTGGGGAGTGCCAAGTGAAACGCATCCTGATTGATCAAGGCTGCTCTTGCGACATCATGTATGTTAGATGTTACAAGGAGCTGGGCCTTCATCCTGATGACTTGGAGCAGTCCAATGGCCCGATGGTCAGCTTCAATGGAACGCCGACGTGGCCACTGGGCGCAACAAGCTTGGAGGTGCAGGCTGGCACCAAAAAAATCAAGACAGAATTCACCATCATCGACACACCCTCCCTTTACAACATAATCTTTGGAAGGCCATGGTTACATGCAATGGGGGCAGTTCCCTCAACATTACATCAACTATTGCGATTCCCAACAAAGCATGGGATAAAGAAAGTTAGAGGCGATCAGCTACAGGCGAAGAATTGCTCCATGGTAGCAATGAAATCTACCTGCAACGTGCGAGAGCCAGAGAAGGCAGAAATTGAAGATGAGGACATGGAAGTCCTAGAAGACGTCGACAAAGAACCAGCTATGAAGAGCGAAGAGGCACTAAAGAAAATCCTCGTCCAGGATGGGGATGAAGAACGCTTCTTTCTTCTCGGCTCGGGCTTAGCCGAAGAAGAGGAAAAAGAGTTGGAAACTTTTTTGAGAGAAAATATTGAGGTGTTCGCTTGGACACCTTACGAAATGTCTGGCATTGACCCCGAGGTCACTTGCCACAAACTAAATGTTGATAGGTCGGCCAAACCTGTAATTCAGCGAGCCAGAAGACCGACGTTGATACACGTCAAAGCATTAGAAGAAGAAGTAGACAGACTTCTGGAGGCCAGGGCCATTAGAGAAGTACACTACCCAACATGGCTATCCAATACAGTGGTGGTAAAGAAGAAGAACGGTAAATGGAGGGTCTGCGTAGACTTTACCAGCCTCAACAAAGCCTATCCCAAAGATAGCTTTCCCCTGCCCAAAATTGACCAGCTAGTAGATGCCACTTCAGGGCATGGAAGAATGAGTTTTCTAGACGCCTACAGGGGGTACCACCAGATCGCCATGTACCCCCCAAACGAAGAAAAAACCGCATTCATCACCCCAAAAGGCCTGTACTGTTACAGAGTAATGCCTTTCGGGTTGAAAAATGCAGGAGCAATTTACCAAAGGCTGGTAACCAAAATGTTCAAACACCTGATTGGCCGAACAGTAGAAGTCTACATCGACGACATGGTCGTTAAGACGAAAGAGCCTGAGGGTCATCTAGCCGATCTAAAAGCAGTCTTTGAAATCCTTAAAACATATCGGCTCCGACTCAATGCATCGAAGTGTGCATTTGGAGTTGGATCTGGTAAATTTTTAGGATACCTGGTAACTAGATGGGGCATCGAGGCTAGCCCAAATCAGATCAAGGCCATCCTAGAGTTGAAGAGCCCGACGTCGGCAAAACAGGTGCAGATGCTAACTGGAAGGGCCGCAGCCCTAAATAGATTCATCAGCAGAAGCTCAGACAAATGTAAACCTTTCTTCAGCCTGGTGAAGAAGGCCATGGACTTCCTATGGACTGAGGAATGTGAGGCCGCTTTGGCCGACCTAAAGAAATATCTGACCACGGCTCCAGTAATATCTGACCACGGCTCCAGTCCTCTCAACACCTGAACTTGGGGAAGAACTGTTTTTGTATTTAGCAGTTTCAGAACACGCAGTAAGTGTAGTGCTAATCCGAGAGGAAAAAGGGGATCAAAAGGCTGTTTATTATCTAAGCAAAACCTTGGCCGATGCAGAAACAAGGTACCTACCACTAGAGAAATTAATGCTGGCGCTAGTAATGGCTTCAAAGAAGCTGAACCATTACTTTCAAGCGCACAAGATTATAGTGCTAACAGAGCACCCACTGAAGTCATTGTTACAACAAGGAGACTTAACTATAAGAATAGCAAGATGGGCAGTGGCCTTGGGCCAGTACGACCTGGGGTTCAGGCCGAGAACAGCACTTAAGGGCCAAGTTTTGGCCGACTTCGTGGCCGAATTCACGCCGGAGTCCATCGAACATCAGGCTCCGTTGAGCCAAGATGAACAATGTCCAAGCAAACAAAGAGAAGCACAGCCAAAGGCAAAAGAACAAGGAAAGGAAAAACTCAGACCCTGCAGCATTTATATCGGTGACTCCTTTCACCTGTTTGTCGATGGGAGCTCAAACCGGCAACGAGCGGGGGCAGGAGTAGTGTTAATATCTCCTGATGGGGAGATATTGGAACAGTCTATTCGATTAGGGTTCAAGGCCTCGAATAATAAGGTAGAATACAAAGCATTGATTGCAGGACTAAAGCTGGCAGTGGCAACAGAAGCAGATGAGGTAATAATTTTTTGTGATTCACAACTTATAGTGAATCAGACAACAAGAGAGTTCGCAACCCGAGATGAATGGATGTCGGCATATGCAAAGGAAGTCGTCAGGCTGGCAGCCTTATTTCGCAACTGCCGACTTCTTCAAGTTAGCTGAGATGATAACATCCACGCCGACGCATTGGCCAACTTGGCAAGTTCAATACAAACTGGAAAAATAAGGACAATAATGATTGACTATTTGTTAGGCCTGAGCATAGAACCACCGATCACAGAACAAGAAGCATTGTGTGTGTGGACTTGGGACCAAGCTGGATGGATGCAATTGTTGCATTCCTAAAAGAGGGAAAGCTACCAGAAGACCATAAGGAAGCACACAAGGTCAGATTGAAGTCGGCAAGATTCAATCTGATAGCAGATGGACATCTCTACAGAAGGTCCTTTACTGGACCCCTTTTAAGGTGCGTACACCCTTTGCAGGTTGAAGATTTTCTATATGAAATTCATAAAGGGATCTGTGGAAGCCATGCTGGGGGCAGATCACTAGCTCACAGGGCCATTACCCAGGGGTATTGGTGGCCCTACATGCAAAAAGATGTAGAAGCCTACGTGAAGAAGTGTGAACAATGCCAAAGGTTCGCACCTTTGATACACCAGCCAACTGCTGACCTGAACCCTACCTAATGGGGCATGGATCTCGTTGGGCAGTTGCCCCAAGCAACTGGGCAAAGGAAATACTTGCTGGTAGCAACAGATTACTTCACGAAGTGGATAGAAGCAGAACCTCTTGCCAAAATCCGAGATGCGGACGTCAAGAACTTCATATGGAGAAACATCATCACCAGATTTGGCATTCCAAGAGCAATAGTTGCCGACAACGGAACACAATTTGACAGCAAACTCATCAAGAACTTCTGTGCAAAATTCAAGATAAAGAATTACTTTTCAACACCAAGTTTTTCCCAAGCAGAAGCATCCAACAAAGTAATTTTGGATGGGATAAAGAAGAGGCTGGGAAAGTGGGTAGACGAGTTACCCAATGTACTCTGGGCATATCGGACTACGCTGAGAAGATCGACAGGGGAACACCCTTTGCCATGGCTTACGGCACAGAAGCAGTCATCCTACTGGAGATTGGCATCCCAGGGATCAGAACGCAGGGAGTAGAAAATAGGACTAATGATATACTTCTAGCCCGAGATCTGGATCTCTTAGAAGAAAGAAGGGAGAAAGCTGCAATTCAGCTCGCCGCATACCAGCAGCAGCTTGCTAGAGCTTACAATAAGAAGGTCAATCCAAGAGATTACTAGGTCGGCGACCTAGTCCTAAGAAAAGTTGTTGGCAACAAGAAGGATCCCAGAGAGGGCAAGCTTGGCCCAAACTGAGAAGGACCCTACAGAATCACTTCGATATTGGGCAATGGAGCATACCGGCTTGAAGATAATGAGGGCAAAGCATTGCCAAGACCCTGGAACACTTGTAATTTAAAATTTTTCTATCATTAGATGTTCCTTGTTATTTTTTGCCGATGTCATCAATAAAATCTTAGCAGAATTTCCCAAGACTTGTGAATTGATAAAAGATGCATAATGTTGTTTCTGAATAATGAGAACCCAAGCGGAACTTAGGTTCACATTGGGGGCAGAGAGAAGACACAAATGTTTAACACTTGTTGAAATTTGTAGCAATTTACAAGTTGAAGTTAAACCGAAATAATGCTTAACACTTGTTGAAATTTGTAGCAATTTACAAGTTGAAGTTAAGTCGAGATTATTATTTATCTTCACTTGTTGAAATTTGTAGCAATTTACAAGTTGAAGTTAAACCGAAGTAATGCTTAACGCTTGTTGAAATTTGTAGCAAATTACAAGTTGAAGTTAAGCCGAGATTATTTTTATCTTCACTTGTTGAAATTTGCAGCAATTTACAAGTTGAAGCTAAACCAAAGTCATTGTTCGACACTTGTTGAAATTTGTGGACAATTTACAAGTTAAGTTAAACCAGTATGATGTTCAACACTTGTTAAAAGTTTACAAGAAGTTTGTCTATCCGAGGTGTGTCACCCCTAGAAGATTGTACAAAGAAGGAAAAATGTGTGAAAGACATACAGAATATTCTAAGTATAGAATCATGCAGAAGCAATGAAGAGAAGACAAGAGTGCAAGCACTTAGAAAAGAAAAGTTGCATTAGCATTCATCAAGAAAAGGGCACATCGGCCATACAAAGGGCTTATATTATTCCAAAAGATAAGGAAGAAACAAAATACAACTGAGCAAAAGAAAAACATGAAGCTAAGACTCCTCTCCACCAGTTGGTTGAATTTGAAGATCAGATGATTGTTGAGAAGACATCTCAGCAGTCTTATCCACCGCGACCTCGACGTCAATTTCTGCAAGAGTGTCTTCAAGGTTTTTATCAGCAAGGATGGCATCGGCTGATTCCTTCTCATCAGCAGCATCTTTGTTAACCTCATCGCCTTCTTCACCCTAAGTCAAGTCTAGGACTTGCTCTTTTTGAAGAGCGGACTTGGCAACATCTTTGGATTTTCTTACCAATGCCTCATCCTCTTCCTCATCACCATCCTCAGACTCAGATTCGCCGACGTCTTGACTTGGAGGGAATGGAAGAGGAATGTCATCGGCTTTCCTCAACGGTGAGTCCCCTGGGACATTGAGTTTCTTTAGAAGGGACATCCAACCAAGGATGAAACCCTTGTTGCATGCCTCATTCACCTGCTGTTCGTAGGCATCTGTGACGTCGGCCATGCCTTGGGCATATGCCTTCTCGTCGGCATCTTTTATTTCGCCTTCTTTGGTGGCTAGTGCCTCCTGAAGCTCCTTTTCGGCTTGAACCATTTTCTCCTTAGCTTCTCTCTTCTGAGACTCAGCCACTTCCTGATAGCCTCAGCAGCCTCAGCCTTCTCTTCGGCATTGGTCTGAGCTTTGATTGCAGCCTTAGCTTGGTCCTCCAATTTTTTCATCTTTGATTGAAGACCTTTGTTGGTCTTCTGGAGGGAGGAGAACTCCTTCTTCATCTCGACAAGCCTCTCGCGATTCTCAAAAGACTGCATTGAGAAAGAGTGGGCATGCTGGATGGCCTGAAAGAAAACAGAGGTATTAGAGAATATTCAAAGTTCAAAATAAAAAGAAAGAAGAACATTACCAAATAGAAGACATCTACCTGAACGGAGTGCTGAAGCATTAGAGCGTAATTCTCATACGCATTGTACTGGGCGTTTCACTCCAAATCGCCTGGTAACAGCAGAGCAGTACTGAGCGCAACGCCGACGTTAATATCCTCGGTACTGTCACTTGCCATAACAGGCTTATCTTCCAGAGTAATTGAGGGGGCCCAGGGGGCATCAGGTTTTTTTGATCCCGAGGTTATTGCAGAAGAAGACCTCGACTTTTTTGGGTTTTGGGATTCTGGTGGTTGAGACTTAGAGCGCCTCTTCCCAGCAGAAGGCTGAGATTTATCACTCTCAGTCAACTTTGAGATCGGCAAGGAGTCTTCAGATTCAACCTGAGCTATCTTAGCCTTTGGTTGAGCCTTCTTTATTCTTTTCGGCTTCGGTGGAGGTTGGGTTTGTGCTGGTTGATCATCAACAGATGATGGAATGCTGGCTAAGAGGTCTTTTGCAACTGGTTTTGGGCGGCCCATCTCGGTAGTAAGGACGAGTCGTCGCCGACATTTTCGTTCTGATGTTGGGACCAGGTATGGAGCCAAAGTTGATGGCTGATCAGCTGGATCGGATGTTGATCCTTGATCTGTTTGTGACGTGGATGCGGTCTGTGGAGTTGTGGCAGAAGGTGAAGAGAGGCTTTTCTTCTTCCTTTTAAGGACGTCGGGCAAGGCTGACTTATAAGTTGGGATAAAGTTGTGGAGCAGCGGCGCCTTTCGTTTGTTAATCAGCAAGTTCAGAAGTTTTTTCAAATCCTTGCTGGGATAGAAGGATTGGCGAAAATTCTTTGGTGGCTGAGGAAGAACTGCAAAGATAAAAACAGTACAGACATTAGAACAAGAATATTGAACAATTTGTGCAAGAACGTAAAAAGAAACTTATGAAGGGTGGCCCTTACCAGCTCCTTCTCCCAAAACAGTTCGGCTTAAAGGATAAAGATAGAGGTCGTTGTTTGGCTGAAACTCCCAATTTCCCGAGGTAATGAAATAGTCATCTCCAGCCCCCTTGTTGGAGTCTGGGAGGTCGGCTACGATTTTAAATTCTGTAGACCTCGCCTTAAGGTAATAAATGTAGCCTTTTTCTTTCAAATTAAGGGCACACATGGTATAGCAGTACTGGATATCGGCTAGGGTGATCCTAGCATTTTCCTGTTTAGCTAAGGCTATGATGCCATTGATCACTCGATAGGAATTGATTGCCAGTTGCATGGGGTTCAACTTATAATAGTGAAGAATCTCATGAAAAATGATGTTGAGTGGGAGCCGGAGTCCGCACTCAGTGAAAGCTACAATGGGAAAGGGCATCGAATCATCTGTGGGCATGATAGAGTCGTTATCTCCAGCCAGCCTCAGATGGACATCGGCGGGGATAGAGAACTCTTGCCTAAAGTACTCAAGTTTGGTTGGGGTATCTACCCTATGTCTCCACATACCCATGATATCGGCCTGAATTAGAGGGGTTGGATTTCAGAGAAAAAATGTTTTAAGAGGATTAATAAGACCTCGGCAAAAAACCTACGTTTGAACTGGTGCAGAAATTTGTAAGGGATGTTTCAGTTTTTCCTAAAATGTGGGTTCTACAGACAAATCCCAAACCTAAAACTATGGAGATGAAGATCAAAGGCACAGATCAGGAAAAGACACAGAAAACAGAAAACAAAAGCGGAGTTTTAGAATCAGGAACAGAGATGGAGTATCAAGAACATGAAAAATACAAAGGGTTGAAGGCCAAGAACAGTGGCAAGACGTGCAGGAAAACAAGAAATTAATTGTATTTAAGGCATAAGCAAAAAGCGAAATCAACGCATTCAGATGTATAATTCACAAATTAATTGTTTGAGTAAGGCAGTAGTAAACAAGAAATTCTAGAAAAACTCAAGAAACTAGAATAAGAAGAAACAGATTGCTTACCAGAAAATATGAAGCCGATGTAAAGATCGCCGAAATTAGATGACGGTCATGAAGGCAACAAAATGGTGCAAAACACGCCGGAAGGGGTGAACGGAATAAGTTTCAGAGCAAAAAAGCTTGAACAATTGCGGACGCACAAAGAGAAAAGTTAGAGAGAGAAAAAGCGAAGAGAAATCGAATACGAAAGTGAAAAATGAAGAAAGGGGGAAAAGTTTTGTCAAAATTTGAAACGGCGGCAAAACGGAGCATTGAATGCCCCTGGGACAACGCATGCGTCAGACGGCGCACACAGACGCAAAACGGCTTGCAAACGCGTCAT
Organism: Camellia sinensis; assembly: GCF_004153795.1. Lineage (NCBI taxonomy): Eukaryota > Viridiplantae > Streptophyta > Magnoliopsida > Ericales > Theaceae > Camellia > Camellia sinensis. Next base: position 225,397 of record NW_021027276.1, on the reverse strand, counting down.
AGGCACGGTCCAATAAGGTGGAGACGCGTGAATGAAACGGTTGAGTAAATGATACGTGACAACTCACACACGTGAAAGAATTCACTGGAATTCTTGTTCTATGAAGAAAACATGTCGGCCTAAAATGAATGATCTCGGCTGAGGAGTTCTTGAGTCGATGTACAGAAGGAAATACCGATATAGGTTCCATCACCTCAAAATGCCGAGGTAATAGAACCTAGTGGACAGTTGTGGGGATATATTTTCTGAGTACCAACACGTGGTAAGGTGACGCCGATGTGTCAGCCAAGGTGCCACGTGTCCTCGTCATTATGCTGAGGTTATCTCCAAAGATATCGGAATCCGAGATAAACGGATAAGGGAAAAGAGTCTTAGAATGAAGAGGAGACTTAGTCAAGATAAGGATAAAGCTCTCAGGGAGTTTATCTTTATCTCTTGAGGAGTCCAAAGTAAGTACTGAATTGGAGCCCATAGAAGTCAGGCTTCTAATGGGACTAGGATTGAGTTAACTATAAAAGAGAAGCACCCCTGTGGGTCTAAGGTACGCAATTTATGCTTTGAGCAGTAAGTTTCGCACTTGATTATCTTTGAGAGATATACTGACTTGATCGTCGGAGTGCCCCCGGGTGGAAGAGCCACCGCTGGAGCCTTCTCTTTCTGTTACAGGTTAACTGAAGCCATCTATTTTGCCGGTGCTCTCTAGCTGATTACTAAACGGGCAGTGTGATCAGAAAATCACTCACACAGATAGAGTATAGGATTAAACGTTTTTACTCTTCTACTTATTGGTTTGATTGAACGATCCAATAAAACCGAGAATATTATTAGTTTTTTCATTTAATTTTTTTTTTTAGTTTTGCACATCAATGTTCCATCATCATATTCTTTTATAGACACAAAATTTTCAGTTTTGCACAAAAAAATAATTTTGTTTTTTTTTAAAAAAAACCATCAGTTTTTTTTTTTTTTTAGTTGTTTCAATTTGAAAGTTGATGTTTTAAAGTTTTGAAAATCAAAATAAATGTCAAGTCATCATGTTCCTTTAGTGATAATCTTAAATGAAGAACAATCATTGTTTGAATGACAATTTTGATCATTGAAAATTTAACGGGACTTAAAGGTCCAAAAAATCTTAGTTGGGACTTACTAAAGTACAAGTTAATAAATTAGGACTTGTGTGTAAATGCCCCCCCTTTTTTTTTTTTTTATAACAATCCAACTTAACATAATCAAAAGATTATCAAGTAAATTGCTAAATACCAATAATAAATACGTATAAAAAACCATGCATTATCAAAATTATTTCATTACTTTTTTTTATTCAAAAACTATTTAATTTAATTTTTTTTCAAAAAAAATGACAAAAGTAAGCCTTATATTTTCTACACAAAAATACCAAATATCAACACTTGTCATTTGATAAAATGATTTCTGAATTGAAAACAAATTGAAAATACAGTAGAATATCTAAACTCTTTTTCAATTGAAAATAGAAACATAATGTCTAAACAAATTGAAAACACAAAGTCTTTCGAATTACTAGGAGTGCTCGTTGTTTGGTGATTCAGTTATGGCCAAAGGAACCTCAAATCTATCATCCGTCTAAAACTAGGCGGATTGGAAAAAATGAATCCACAATCATCTGCTCGCCATCATGCATCCGTCCAAGATGCAGCAGATCGGTTCGATTTGATTGGTTTGAACGGATCGAAATATCTACTGCTCATCCCTAATATTGAGTGTTAGCCCCAGAGAAGTAAACAGCCTTCAGCAGTGGCCAAACCAGATATGAAATGCAATGAGGCAGCTAATGTATCCAACCCAAAATGACTTCCAAACCAAGCAAAATTCTTATGGAGGACCAATCCTAATTTGTTGAAGATTGTAGACAAAAGTCATTGATGGAAAAAGTCAAAAATTTTGGATTTTGACATAGTCGTTGATAAAATTATAATGTTCAAAGAGTAAAATTTTATTATTAATTTAAAACAAAACATCAACAAACAAAAGTCACATTACATATTACCAATTCTAATTAGAGTAAAATTTTACTATCATATTACAAAATATCAGCAAAGAAAATATAAACCACATATTATAAGAGCAAACTAAAGTAAAGTTAATCTAATAACAAAAATAAAGACACCATTATTCAATTAGATTCAATAAAAAATATTCACTCTTTCAAAAAATAAAATAAAAAAATGAAATATACATTGTTCAATCTTCAATTTCACTTGAAAAAAATCTTCAACAATTATTTACTCTGTTAGGTTTTTGTTATTGGCAATCTCGTTTGACAAAACTCCTTTCAATGTAATTTTATTCGTTCTTTTCTTTTAGTGAGGTTATGAGTTTTTAGATGCGAATCCAACCCGAATTGTGCCTATGCGGAGGAGTTTGTGATCTTAATCCTATCATGTTTGCCACTTCCACTACAACAAAATTGGTCTATAACCACGTTTTTTACACAACGTTTTTTTGAAAAACGCTATGCAAAACCTAAAGTGAAATTAAAGACACGCGTGTTCCACTTAATAACGGTGCTCCGTCTCCCTCTACCCCAATTTCTCTTTCTGTCATTTTGTTCTCTCTATCGTTTTCTCTCTCTGTCCTGGATCTAGGATTTTCTGTCTCCTCATGCTTCTTAGGAGATTCACCAGGGTTCAGATCTAATTCTAAATCCATTGATTCTTGCATCGATTTGGTTGAAATTTCTTGATGGTTTTTATGGTTTTCTTGATTCTGATTCTAATGATTTTAAAGAGGAAGATGGTTCAGTTGAGTTGCACAAATCGGCGGGGTTATGAGACTGAGGAGTGAAGAAGGATCAAGATCATCGGGATCGAGATAGGGACCAGGACCGAGTCCGATCGACTCGAAGCAAGAGAAAACCAGCCGATGAAATGATAGGTTTTCTATTCCAAAAAAAGCTCAAGCAACATGGCGTTGGATGCGCTCTACTTGTTGAAGCTCCTCCTCAGGTCTGGTCCTCCCGTCGCTACCATCCCTCAGGTCCTCTCTCTCTCGCTCTCCATCAGATCTTCGATGTATAATTGCAATATTATATACAGTAGCAAATCAGGTAACTTGCAGAAGTGTTGTTTGGTTTTGTGTTTATTGCCATGAAAGACTTAATTTATTATATTTCTAAGCCTAGATTTTTCAATTGCAAAATAGTTATTCGTGTTCAGATTTACAGTTCACGCCAATAGTTTCTTTATTTAATCAGCTAAATCCTCTACGAAGCATAATAGTTGCTTTATTTTTTTCTTCCTTTTTTTTTTGATTCTATTTTTTGTTAGATCTGGTCGAAATTAGATACGAGGTAGATCAGGTATGAGAAAAGGTTTATGCTTTTATAGATCTGTAAATTTCATGGTAGATCGAGTTTGGAAAAAGGTTTATTATTATTATTATTATTATTATTATTATTATTATTATTATTTATGTATAATCGATTTTTATTGGGTAATTTGTCAGAGTTTTTTAGTCTGTGATCAGATCTGCCACTTTCAAATAGCTCTTTTAAATATCTATGGAGAATAAGAAAGTTACTGGGAAGGTTTGTTCACCTAATATTTTGATTTCTACCCAGCACCTTTTTTGTTCATGCAACATAGTTCAATGATGTCTTGCAGTTTTCAATTGCTTCTTCACTTCTGCTTCTGTCTTTCTTGGTGAAGATGCGAAGTTACTTGAGCTAGAAAAGCATGTTCTCCCTCTTTAGTTGAGTGTATATCTTTGAGATTGTTCGAATCCCTTTGAGGAAGGGCTTACATCTCTTTTCTTTTGTTCTAAACTTGGTGGGTTGGTAAATATGTAATTTTTTAACTTCTAATTTTAACTTCTAATTTCAATTTGATACTTGTCAATATGATATGGTGAAATGAATGACATGTAAATTTCAGTCATTTGATTCCATAAACATTCATTGTTATTAGTTTATATATTATTGTTATGATATGCTACAATTCCTCTACCCAAATCTGCCAATAAATAATCATATACCATTGTTTGGTTGTTTGTTTTACTACTATCAAAACATTACTGGCCTATTGCGACATTTCAAAAACGTCGCTAATTCCTGATTTTCTTGCAGTGATTGTTTGGGAAACCTGAAAGTTTGGCCTACTGTTTCAAAAGGGTGTTTTGGCGGTTCATACTAGTGAAACCATTCTGCTAATTATTATGTTGTTGCTGCTGACCTATTGCTCTTATCTGTGTATGTTGTACATTGTTCCTCTGACTAAACCAATTTTCATAATCATTAGACCTTTTTTTTTTTTTTTGGGTCTTCCAAGAAGATACAGGAGTTATCATCAAATCAAGTATACAAGACACCCTTGGTCAAGCCCAGTTGGTAAGTTGTCTTTCCCCATTTTTATGTTTCTTTTTTTTTTATGTTTCCTTTTGTTATAACAATATATGTATGTCTTTAGCCTTCTTGCTATTTGTTCTTGTTGCACTATTAATATGAATTTTTGAAACACTTCAGGGATTAGATATAATAACAGATACTACCAATTTACTTGAGCCAGCATTCTTTTCAAATGAACTAGTTTATCATCTCCAACCTCAGTGCTCTGCAAATTCTACAACTTCTGTTTCCATCCAGATTTCTTCTTTTCCAGTGTCTCGGGGTATTATTCATATCAATAAGATCTCCAACTTTATTACTGTCAGCAACATATCTGATGATCTCATCTGTTTAACATCACATCATATGGACATTGGACAAATTTAATATTTGCATTGTCTGCACTGTGATGACTGTTGACTATACTACAATTGTATCTGTTTTCCTGATTATTTGTAAATATATTACATATCATTTCTGCCCTTACACATAGATTTACTTATATACCATGCCACAAAAAGAAATAATGTAGCCCTTCTTGTTCGCTTCAATAGTTTTGCTCTTGTATTCTTATTTCGAGGTTTGCATCCTAGGATCAAGTTGTACTCTAGTTTTCTAATTTCATTCTTAGAGTTGGTCTCTTGGACTTCCAAAAGTCAGTTTGAAGATTGAATTAGCTTCATTTAAATGAGTTTGTAATTTAACTATGACTTGCTATCTAATTGAGGTTTCACTGCACTCCCAATTTGTTTCCATTGACTACATACCTCATTTTTTGGATGGTCTTAGTAGACAATCAAAGTTTCTGAATCATATGTTGCATCCATATATATTAAAATGGCCTAAAACAAAGCAATGTGATTAATGTTTTAATTCTTGCCATTCATGATATCATTTTTCATTATATTTTTAGGGACTTTGGTGTTGATTCATGATTTTTTCTAAACTAGCACAGTTTGATGTTAAGTACATTCTTATTATGTTCGTGTGATACATTGATAGTACGGGCTAGGAGTAGAGCCCTACATGATGAGCTTGGGCATGCAAGAACCCACCCTTTGGGCTAGCCATCAGCTCGGAGTAAGGATGAATTTGATACATCAAATTCTTCATTCCTTTGTCTCTCTCCCTCCTGCTATGATTTGTGGAACCATTTATACAGTCAATCATATGAAGGTTGATGTTGAACTATCTAGTTATATCCTATACCAGTGCTGACAGTTAGATGTGGTGGCTGTTAAATTTTCTGTTTTACTTGGGCATTGTTGTACTTTCCATTTATGGTAGGAATTTTTTACCTACTCATCACCTCATGGTCTTTAAGCAAACGCGAGTTGATTCTCTGTATGATTGGTTAGTGGTTAGTAGCAAAATGTAAAGCAGTGCTGCATTGATTGACAAACATGAGAATTAACTTTTACAATTCATACATGTACAGGCCTCAAATGCCTACCTCCAGTTTTTGCTTGGGCCTGCTATGGAAATGCTATTTGAATTTTGTCTACGAAATGCCCAAGCTTGAGACCCAAATCAAGACAGATCTCGCTTCTGTCCTTGGACCACTCTTCTTTACATGGGTCATTCTTCAATTACTCCCTATGAGTATTTTTTTCCCCTTCTTTTTCACCAACAGTGGTGTTTGTTTGAATTAGGGTATTTGAAGCATGCATGTTGTGTTTTATAGTCAATGAAATGATTGCATCTGATATCTGTTGGTATATTATTTAGGAAGATGTTATTTGTTTCATTCTTCTATATGGTAATAAACTTCAACTATTTTCCCTATTTATGCAGGTCATATTGACATCTTTGATTTATAAGAAGCAACAAAAGCTAAGAATCATGATGAAAATGCATGGGCTTGGCGACGACCCTTATTGGATGATTACTTATGCTTATTTTCTTGTCATATATTTGGTGGGCCAAATTATTATTATTATTATTATTTTTGCTTAAAGATTAGTCAAATAACAAAAGATGGCAATTGAAATTTGATGATCACAGTTGTTGGGTACATAATGGTTTTCGGATCCGGGCTCTTTGAAGGCTTTCTTTTTCAGTTCTTTGTTGTAGATACATCATTCCCAAGTATTCAAGTCAGTTTTGATAGTTCAGGTCAGTTTTGATAAACATTAAGATCTTCATATGCTATGTCATTACACTAATGATAATGACATATGAATGGATATCTATTCTTGGATCTAGAGTTGTTTTATATAAGTCTTTTCCATGATACTTGCCTCATTCTAGTTGTAACTTAAATTATGTTCTAGTTATTGAAGGGATTTAATCTAAAAATACCCATGTGGGTGAAAACACTAAAGCTTGGTCAAATTTGTTTGCTTCTATGTGTTGTTATCTAACCCTTCCACTGCTATCTTATTATTTGTTGTGTGTGTAATATCTTTCTTCACATCATACTTGTATTTTTGAATGATCTTTTAAGTTGTCGTGAGAATGCTGTAACTTGATTATGGATTCGGTAATGAGAATTGGATTGTTTTGAAGTACTTATGTATAAGAACAAGAATGTTGCTAGTTGTTTTCTTTCTGGAATTATTTTGATATTGTTGCATGTAAAGATGCCAGTTGTTTGACAGGCATTATGATGGTCTGCATTTCTTTCCTTTTGTGGCTTTTGGATTTCTTTTACTTTGCAAGAGTTACAAGGGAAAATTTAGTATGAGGCTATGTATTTTGAACAATTTGACAATGTAATTGTTAAATCTATTGGTTGAATATATTTTTTGCAGCTATAAATTTAGAGTCTTCTCTATAAATATATTTTTTGCAATTATATTCAGAAGCGAGTTGATGTTCTCAAAGAGCTTTAGGTTTGCTTTCAATATATATGATCTTATTGATAGGACTGAAAATTGATGTTGTATAGCTTGGTTTCTATTCACCAACATGTTTTAGTGACGTTGAATTGCTGATTATATTGATATTTATGGAAATGTCCTTGATTCTCTTGAACATATGATTTATTAGGTGTGTTGAAGTGTAATGCTTTGCTCCATTATTGCAGAGCCAAGATGATGAGTTGGGGTGAAGTTTTTCGATAGAGCATCCCTTGAAGCTAACTTGAAGCTAAATACCAGAGCGCACTCTATATTATTTTTTTTTTGTTAAAATGAGAAAATATTAGCAATTTTTATTTTTATGTATTGAGTTAAAATATTGTGTTAAAAGGGTTTTTTTTTTTTTTGGTTGTGGAAAATTGAAAAATGAATACTGACGAAAAATTGAAAAATGAATACTCCATATTAGTAATTTTTTATTTTTTATTTTTTTTTATATATTTTGGAAATGGTGATGGATGGGTGGTTTGCTTTGAACAGCAGTAAAAAAATCATTAATTATGAATTTTTTTTAAAAGCAAAGAAAAGGTGGCGTTTTTCATAAAAACGTCACAAAATGTCGTCATTACTTACGTCATAGTTACTCTGACGGAAATAGTCAAATAGCTGTTAAAAATTAGTGACGTTTTAAAAAACGTCATCTAAACTCTATAGTGGCGTTTTTAAAACGCCACAAAGATATGACGACGGCCGTATCGTCGACGAATTTTTTAAACGTCGTCTTATCGTTTTGCGGCGTTTTCATGGCCGTTTGCGGCGTTTTTAAGATGCTGCAAATTTGCGATTTTCCTACAGTGTTCGTTGGCTATGTCGGGGATCGAGCTGCCCGATCAGCTCGTAGGGGTCCAGGGGGCAGCGCCCATGGCGGGTTCGGGCTAGCGCCCAAGCAGGGTCAAAGGACAGCGCTTGAGTGAAGAATCGTTGGTCCCATAAGTTTGCACTGATTGTAAAAATACGGAGAAGATGCATTTCTCGCTCAAGCAAACCTTTAGTGCCTCGAGCGAAGACATTTGGAATGTAACGACCTCAAAATAATAACATTAAAACCCATCAACTTAGACATGCATTAAGACAAAGAAACCAACCATCTTTCCATTAATCTGAATAGTTCTTACAAAAGTATTACATGTTAACAACAAAAGCAAATGCCCTACGGGCTTACAGCTTTCCAAGTTAACACTTGGTTACAAAAAGAAGAGTGCTAACTCAATACATATTAGGCCCTTGGCTTGAATTTACATGTAATACATCAAAAGAAAGCAAATAACAAGCAGTCTGTCTGCCTCTAGCCTCCCAAGCAAAGTCCTTGGAGGTGGCATGCTACATGTACCTAAAAATGATGTCCTCTAAAGGGTGAGCCACAGCCCAGTAGAAATACACTAAACCAGCCATGAACAATGACTAAAAGATTAGCAGTTGATAGATGGTCAACACAGATACATCCACAGATATCACATTTCGATTTCATGACATTAAGTCCATGTTACATTTCATTTCCTATGTCTTTTCCAACTTTGAGTTTGAAAACAAGGCTCAACACCTAGCCAAATAACTTAATGAGATTTAGACTCATCTTTAAAACACTTTCAAAATTCATGAGGGATACACATTTTAATGCTGTATCAATAACACATAAACCATTCCCACACTTTGCGAAAGATACACATTTTGGTGCTGTATCAACATAACATAGAATTACTTCTATACTTCACAATTGATAACGATATACATTTTAGTGCTATATCAAATCAATTCAAACACTTCCATAATCAACACTTGATACACATTGTAGCGCTGTATCAATGTCACACAAAATCCAGTTTAGAGGTCCATCCCCTATCTTCCCCTAAACCGTGGAGTACATCCCCTATCTCCTCCCACACAACACATGTATATAAACATAGATCATATACAATCAATCAATACATAGAATTAATGTATTATTCCAGTCACTATATTCAATAGCATACTCAATCGATTAGTTTTAGTTTGCCTAATCATCATGCAGTGTCTACAACAATCAAGACTATCCTCCACCGATAGCCCAAACCAGTTATTTCTATACTGGAAATAAATGCACCAAATGGATATATAATCAACATTTCAACTAGGTGAGCGATGAACGAATCTAACTACACCCTTTAATCCCATACACATCCAATTCCAACATTCTCAATTTAATTCCTCTTTTCTTCAAATTAATTATACCAATTAATTTATCAATGTAATTAGAGCATTTCCAATAATTAACATCACAACCCTAAGGTTCCATTTTCACCAATAATCCAATATTGATCCCATTTCCCTATGCCAAACATGCATATAAGTTTATATAAACAAAACCCCAACTTTTGTAAAATTACACAAAGGCCCAAACTTTCTCAAAATTACCCAACAACCCCCAACTCATCAAAATACTAAAATTGAAAGACAAAACTCATGAGAATGAGTAGGATATCCCTACCTCGAAGTTAGAGCTCAAACGGGAAAGTTGAAGAAAACCAAAATGCTCCAAACTCAAAGATCCACGAATCAAAATGGTTTTGATCCCTCGACGATCCACACACTTTTTACAAAGGCCGGAGGATAGTGAGACACTCTAACTAGATCAAACCCTAGAGAGAAGGGAGTTTCTAGAGAGAGGAGCTCTCAAAATATCTTTTTGAGAAGTTATGGTTTTAGAGAGAGAAGCTCTCAAATGGCTTTTTGGAAAAGTAAGAGAGAGAAAGAGAATGCAAAAAGTGATTTTAAAATACCCAGCTGCCAACTAATATACGACATTCCCGCTCGAGCGGAGAACACAACGCTCGAGCGTCAAGAACAAAAATCTGGACACGCTCGAGCTCAAGAAGACCAGCTCGAGCGCCAAGACACAAGAATAAAGCACATTACATCCGCTCGAGCGCGAAAACTAGTCCGCTCGAGCGTAGATTTCTCCCTCCCAGAACTTACACCAAAAAGTACTACCCGCTCGAGCGCCAGAGTACCCGTTCGAGCGCTACTGCTCGAGCGTAAAGAAACCCGCTCGAGCGTAAAAATCACACCTGCAGAAGTTTTGCAGGGACACGAAATACTGGGAGTGTGCAATATCCGCTCGAGCGCAACAAGGCCCGCTCGAGCGGATCGACTAAAAACTTGGCAACAAGATTTTAGACCAAGGTTCAACCCACCTGTTCGAAACAAGCCCAACACATCCTAAAACTCAAACAAATGGAATTAAAAGACGACAACAAGATAGATACAACTACCAACTCCACGGAACTGAGTCCGGAATACAACAGAACAGTAAAGGGACAACCGGGATCGCTATAACCTCCCCCCCCTTAAAGAATTTCGTCCCCGAAATTAAATATAAGTTTTTTTCAAAAACAAGAATTTCTCAATTCCCAACATTATCACAATGCGAATTTCAACAACTCAACCCATTACCGGTCATCTCATCACTTTTCAAGAGGCAGTTTACAACATTTTCCACAACATGCATTATAGTTATGTATTCCCTGAAATTTCACAAATTTCAATACTACATTCCACAATTCTATATCATATTCAGTATTCATGATATATTTCCATTTCTACAATACATCCAACATATGCAATGTTACATTAAACTTCCATTTTGAGGCAAGTTTCAAAATACTTCCATTAAATCAAAACATAAACCATGTTTTACAACCTAAGATATATTCAATACTTTTAAGGTTCAACAATACAACAAAATATATAATACATGCTCAAACATCCATAAATAGATCCGGATATCTCTCTCGGACCTCCAACTCACGTTCCCAAGTGGCTTCCTCCACTCCGTGATGTTTCCACAAGACTTTTACCAAGGGAATGGTCTTGCCTCGCAAGACTTTATCCCGCCTATCCAAGACCCGAACCGGTCTCTCCTCATGCGAGGCATCCTCATCAACCTCTAAGTCAGTCCAGTCCAACACCTGGGATGGATCCGGCTCATATTTCCGAAGCATACTCACGTGAAACACGTCATGAACTCCGGACAACTGCGGCGGCAATGCTAAACGATAGGCAACCTCGCCAATCCTCTCAAGGGTCTCAAAAGGGCCAATAAACCGAGGGGACAACTTCCCACTCTTCCCAAACCTCATCAAACCCCGCCTAGGTGATATCTTCAGAAAGACATGATCACCAACCTCGAATACCAAAGGTCGCCTCCTACGGTCGGCATAAGATTTCTGACGACTCTGGGCTGTAACAAGCCTCCTACGGATAAGCTCAACTTTCTCCGTCGTCTCCCTAACCAACTCCGGACCTAACAAAGGTGCATCACCCACCACGGCCCAACACACTGGAGACCTACACGGTCGGCCATACAAGGCCTCAAACGGTGCCATACCGATGCCAGACTAGACTGAAAACTGTTGTTGTAGGCAAACTCCACATGGGCAAGTGGCCTCTCCACACTCCACTAAAGTCAAGGACACAACCTCGAAACAATATCCTCAAGGATCTGAATCGTACGCTCGGACTGCCCGTCAGTCTAAGGATGATAAGCCGTACTAAAGGTCAAAATTAGTGCCCAAGCACTCTGCAAACTCTGCCACAACCAGGCAGTAAAACGAGGATGCTCTATCTGAGACAACGTCACTGGGACCGGGCTCCCGTGTAATCTCACTATGTCCGAATATACAATCGGCGAGATGATCTAACCGAATCTCTCACGCGCATAGGAATGAAAGTGCGCCGACTTAGTCCAATCCCGGTCTACAACCAACCCAAAATGGGCATAACTGCCCCGCTGAGTCCTCGAAGACCTGCAACGAAGTCCATAGTGACATGCTCCCACTTCATCGGCAATGGCCAGGGGTTTGCAAACAAAACCCGCTGGCCTCTTGATGCCTTGCCTTTCACTTGCTGGCAAGTAAGGCCACTTCGATACCGAAAACAGCCACACGAATGAGTCGCATTTTTTACAAACATATTTACCACTCTCGTCAAAAAATACACTGCCACATCATATGGAAGAATACTATTATACAATCTCAATTACTTAAGATTTAGTTGGTCAATTTATATTAAATACACGATTAGCTTTAGATTTGGTAGGGCAGGCTGTGGCCTGTCATGTTGTACCACTTCGCGCGAGCGGTGCTTGCAGGTAGAGTCCTTCTGAAGAGGATCTCTAGTGGGAAGTTGAGAAGGGTTTGACGGTGTATCCCGACCAGAGTGTGAGATACCGAGAGCGTTTGTTTGTACCGGAGTCTTGTCGAGAGGAAGTACTCCGAGAGTTCACATCATCTCACGCCTTGCGGTGCATCCGGGAGGCACTAAGATGTATCGGGATTTGGCTCGCCAGTTTTGGTGGCGGGGTATGAAGAGAGATGTGGCTGTTTCGTATCGAAGTGCTTACTTGCCAGCAAGTGAAGGCCAAGCATCAGAGGCCAGCGGTTTGTTTTGCAACCCTTGCCTATTGCCGAGTGGAAGTGGGAGCATGTCACTATGGACTTCGTTGCAGGTCTTCCGAGGACTCAGCGGGGCAGTGATGCCATTTGGGTGGTTGTAGACCGGTTGACTAAGTCGGCGCACTTCATTCCTATGCGCGTGAGAGTTTCGGTAGATCATCTCGCCGACTTGTATATTCGGGACATAGTGAGATTACACGGGTCCCAGTGACGATTGTCTCAGATAGGATCCTCGTTTTACTGCTAGGTTGTGCAGGTTTGCAGAGTGCCTTGGGCACTAAGTTGACCTTCCTATACTCATCTTAGACTGACGGGCAGTCCGAGCGTACTATATCCTTGAGGATATTTCGAGGTTGTGTCCTTGACTTTAGTGGGATGTGGGAGAGGCACTTGCCCATGGTGGAGTTTGCCTACAACAACAGTTTTCAGTCTAGCATCGGTATGGCACCGTTTGAGGCCTTGTAGGCCGACCGTGTAGGTTTCCAGTTTGTTGGGCCGAGGTGGGTGATGCACTTTTGTTGGTCCGGAGTTGGTGAGAGAAACGACGGAGAAAGTTGAGCTTATCCGTAGGAGGCTTGTTACAGCCCAGAGTCGTCAGAAATCTTATGCCGACCGTAGAGGCGACCTTTGGTATCGAGGTTGGTGATCATGTCTTTCTGAAGATATCACCTAGGCGGGGTTTGATGAGGTTTGGGAAGAGTGGGAAGTTGTCCCCTCGGTTTATTGGCCCTTTTGAGACCCTTGAGAGATTGGCGAGGTTGCCTATCGTTTAGCATTGCCGCGCAGTTGTCCGGAGTTCATGACGTGTTTCACGTGAGTATGCTTCGGAAATATGAGCCGGATCCATCCCAGGTGTTGGACTGGACTGACTTAGAGGTTGATGAGGATGCCTCGCATGAGGGAGACGCGGTTCGGGTCTTGGATAGGCGGGATAAAAGTCTTGCGAGGCAAGACCATTCCCTTGGTAAAAGTCTTGTGGAAACATCACGGAGTGGAGGAAGCCACTTGGGAACGTGAGTTGGAGGTCCGAGAGAGATATCCGGATCTATTTATGGATGTTTGAGCATGTATTATATATTTTGTTGTATTGTTGAACCTTAAAAGTATTGAATATATATCTTAGGTTTGTAAAACATGGTTTATGTTTTTGATTTAATGGAAGTATTTTGAACTTGCCTCAAAATGGAGTTTAATGTAACATTGCATATGTTGGATGTATTGTGAAATGGAAATATATCATGAATACTGAATATGATATAGAATTGTGGAATGTAGTATTGAAATTTGTGAAATTTCAGGGAATACATAACTATAATGCATGTTGTGGAAAATGTTTGTAAACTGCCTCTTGAAAAGTGATGAGATGACCGGTAATGGGTTGAGTTGTTGAATTCGCATTGTGATAATGTTTGGGAATTGAGAAATTCTTGTTTTTGAAAAAAACTTATATTTAATTTCGGGGACGAAATTCTTTAAGGGGGGAGGTTATAGCGATCCCGGTTGTCCTTTACTGTTTCTGTTGTATTCCGGATCGTTTTCCGTGGAGTTGGGTAAGTTGTATCTATCTTGTTGTCGTCTTTTAATTCCATTTGTTTTGAGTTTTAGGATGTGTTGGGCTTGTTTCGAACAGGTGGGTTGAACCTTGGTCTAAAATCTTGTTGCCAAGTTTTTAGTCGATCCCGCTCGAGCGGTGCCTTTGTTGCGCTCGAGCGATATTGCACACTCCCAGTATTTCGTGTTGCAGCAAACTCTTGCAGGTGTGATTTTTACGCTCGAGCGGGTTTCTTTACGCTCGACAGTAGCGCTCGAACGGGTACTCTGGCGCTCGAAGCGGGTAGTACTTTTTTGGTGTAAGTTCTGGGAGGGAGAAATCTACGCTCCGAGCGGACTAGTTTTCGCGCTCGAGCGGATGTTCATGTACTTTATTCTTGTGTCTTAGTGCTCGAGCGGTCCTGTGCTGAGCGTACCTGTGTTCTTGACGCTACCTGTAGTTCTGTTGTTAGCTCGACAGGCAGGGGCGGAATGCGGTATATTATGGCAGCATGGGTATATTAAAATCACTTTTTACATTCTTCTCTCTCTCTTCCTTACTTTCTAAAAAGATATTTTGAGAGCTCCTCTCTCTAGAAACTCCTTCTCTCTAGGGTTTGATCTAGTTAGAGTGTCTCACTATCCTCCGGCCTTTGTAAAAAGTGTGTGGATCGTCGAGGGATCAAAACCATTTTGATTCGTGGATCTTTGAGTTTGGAGCATTTTGGTTTTCTTCAACTTTCCGTTTGAGCTCTAACTTCGAGGTAGGGATATCCTACTCATTCTCATGTAGGGTCTTTCAATTTATATATTTGATGATTGGGGGTTGTTGGGTAATTTTGAGAAAGTTTGGGCCTTTGTGTAATTACAAAAGTTGGGGTTTTGTTTATATACTTATATGCATGTTTGGCAATAGGGAAATGGGATCAATATTGGATTATTGGTGAAAATGGAACCTTAGGGTTGTGATGTTAATTATTGAGAATGCTCTAATTACATTGAAAATTAATTGGTATAATTAATTTGAAGAAAAGAGGAATTAAATTGAGAATGTTGGAATTGGATGTGTATGGGATTAAAGGGTGTAGTTAGATTCGTTCATCGCTCACCTAGTTGAAATGTTGATTATATATCATTGTGGCATTTATTTCCCAGTATAGAAACTGGTTTGGGCTATCGGAGGGATTGTCTTGATTGTTGAGAAGCTTCAGGATTCAAACTTAACTCGGATTGTAGCTATTGAATATAGTGACTGGAATAATACTTAATTCTATGTATTGATTGGATTGTATGATCTATGTTTAATCATGTGTTGTGTGGGAGGAGATAGGGGCTGGTCCTCACCGGTTCTAGGGGCAAGACAAGGGGATGGCCGTTCTCTGGATTTTGAGGCATTGATCCGATACTGTGTTCACGTGTTGATTGGGAAGTGTTTGTTGTTTATTGCAACTATGTATATCATCTTGGCACAATAAGAGTATTCTATGTTATGTTGATCCACAACCAATGTGTATCTTTCGCAAAGTGTGGGAATGGTTTATGTGTTATTGATACAGCATAAAATGTGTACCCTCATGATTTTGAAGGTGTTTTAAAATGAGTCTAAATCTCATTAAGTTATTTGCTAGGTGTTGAGCCTTGTTTTCAACTCAAAGTTGGAAAGACATAGGAAATGAAATGTACATGGACTTAATGTCATGAAATCGAAATGGAATATCTGTGGATGTCTGTGTTGACCATCTATCAACTGCTAATCTTTTAGTCATTGTTCATGGCTGGTTTAGTGTATTTCTACTGGGCTGTGGCTCACCCTTTAGAGGACATCATTTTTAGGTACATGTAGCATGCCACCTCCAAGGACTTTGCTTGGGAGGCTAGAGGCAGACAGACTGCTTGTTATTTGCTTTCTTTTGATGTATTACATGTAAATTCAAAGCCAAGGGCCTAATATGTATTGAGTTAGCACTCTTCTTTTTGTAACAAAGTGTTTAACTGGAAAGCTGTAAGCCACGGGCCATTTGCTTTTGTTGTTAACATGTAGTAATTTTGTAAGAACTATTCAGATTAATGGAAAGATGGTTGGTTTTCTTTGTCTTAATGCATGTCTAAGTTGATGGGTTTTAATGTTATTATTTTGAGGTCGTTACATTCACAATGTCTTCGCTCGAGGCACTAAAGGTTTGCTTGAGCGAAGCATCATTCCTCCGTATTTTTACAATCAGTGCAAACTTATGGGACCACGATTCTTCACTCAAGCGCTGTCCTTTGACCCTGCTTGGGCGCTAGCCCGAACCGCCATGGGCGCTGCCCCCTGGACCCCTACGGCTCGATACGGCAGCTCGATCCCCGACATAGCTAAGAACACTGTAGGAAAATCGCAAATTTGCAGCATCTTAAAAACGCCGCAACGGCCATGAAAACGCCGCAAAACGATAAGACGACGTTTAAAAAATTCGTCCGACGATACGGCCGTCGTCATATCTTTGTGGCGTTTTAAAACGCCACTATAGAGTTTAGATGACGTTTTTTAAAACGTCACTAATTTTTAACAGCTATTTGACTATTTCCGTCAGAGTAACTATGACGTAAGTAATGACGACATTTTGTGACGTTTTTATGAAAAACGCCACTTTTCTTTGCTTTTAAAAAAATTCATAATTAATGATTTTTTTACTGCTGTTCAACTAAACCCCGTCTCCATCCATCCATTTTCCCAACCACCCCCCTTTCCTCATTCCCAACCCTTCCTCTCTTCCACTTCGCGCGGCGCTCGGTTTTACGCTATCCCTTGGGTCCGGCTGGCTCATCGCCCTCCCCTCACTGCTTGCTCCGGCGCCGCCCCTTCACCACACCATCATCTCTGTGAGACTCAGGCCTTATCCCCCTCGCATCCACCATCCACGATCAAACAGAGGTATGGCCGCCCGCTACCGCATCCCGTAATATGACACCCTCCGTTGCACCTACACTGTCGAATATCCGCAACCTCTCTCGACGCTTCTCCTCCCTTCCCTCGTTCTTCTCTTGGTCCTCTCGTCACTTCATTTCCTGTCCTTGCCCCCCCCGCCGCGCCATCCCCTAGCTGCTGGCAATTTCATGCCCTTCCTTCCACGCCCCTCGTTCTACCCTGTTTCCCCCTCTCGATCCCTCGCCAGTTCAGCTAACGATCCTCCCCTAGTGACAGAATTTCCACACCAACTCTGCGGGTGCTCCTGCATTGCCGTATGTAGTTATCACACCATGGAATTTTCGCTCCCTATCTTCCGCCCTAGTCATTAGCCTACGCCGCCGGACAGCCTCTCCCCCTCGCTCCCGATCGCTCCTCTGGATCTTCGGGCTGCTCTGCCGATTCTTTTCCCCCTGACCTCCCCTGACTTGACTCCTGGCGTTTTCCAGCTGACCGCGCTCCCCGCACCGTCGCCCTTTGTCCCCTGTGCTCTCCTCCTTGCGCTCTATTTGTTACTGCCTTCCGCACATATCATCTTATTAGGCCCCTATGCGCACGCTACGTCCCCTCACGTCTGCCAAAGCACATGCCTATTCCCTGCTCCTCGTGTTTCTTTCATCCACGTGTCATATGCCCGCTCTCGGAGCTGTAGTTATCACATCTGACATGCACAAATAATCTCCTAAATCACCACTCTCTCTTCTATGCCTCCCCCCAACTGCTGCAAAACATACCTCTTCCCCCATGTGGTGCGA
>NW_021027276.1:164330-205533 GCF_004153795.1 Camellia sinensis | reverse complement strand
GAGACAAACCCATTGTGATCCTAATCACTTCCCACGTACCCAAAGTATTCGAACCCGGTACGCTCTGATACCAAGTTGTAACGCCCTCAAAATAATACATAAAACCCAACATTTTAAACATGCATTGATATAAAAGAAACCAACCATTTCTATTCATCAGAGTAATTCTTACAACTATGTTACATGTTAACATCAAAAGCAAATGCCCTATGGGCTTACAGCTTTCCAAGTCAACACTTGGTTACACAAAAGAAGAGTACTAACTCTATATAGAATAAGCCCTTGGCTTGATATACATGTAATACAAACAAAGTAATCGAAAAAAAGAGTCTTCAACTCTCATCGTCATCCAAGCTATGTCCTTGGACGCGGTATGCTACCTGTACCTGAAAGTAATGTCCCATAAAGGGTGAGCCAACGCCCAGTAGAGATATGCTAAACACAGTATGAGCAATGACTAAGACATTAGCAATTGATAAATGTTCAGTTTCTATAAACCAATTCATAACCCATTTCCATTTCACTTCAATTTCCATTTCTTATCAATTTCACAATTTACATCAATGGCTCAGAACCTGGCCAACCACTTATATGAGACAATGACTCATATTAAACATTTTCCATTTTTACAATAGATAAACATACTAGTTGTATCAACATCTCAACAGAAAAGCATACAAGCTATATCCACATTTCAACGGATATGCATATTAGCTATATCAACACTTCCAATGGCAAGCATATGAGCTGTATCAACACTTCCAAAGATAAGCATATGAGCTATATCAACACATTATCTGACAAGCATATGAGCTGTATCAGTGGAGTCCATCCCCTATCTCCTCCCAAACAACATCCAGTTTAGAGGTCCATCCCCTATCTTCCCCTAAACCGTGGAGTACATCCCCTATCTCCTCCCACACACACAATGTATATACACATAGGTCATATACACAATCAATGAATACATAACGTTAATGTATTCTATCAACCGTCATACTCTATGACATCCAATTGATTAGTTTTAGTTTGTCTAATCATCATGGATTGTCTACAACAATCAAAACTACCCTTCACCGGTAGCCCAAGCAATTATTTCTAAATAGATAATAAAAGCTCCAAGAAATAAAATATCAGTGTTTTCAAAAGTGAGCGATTTATAAATCCAACTCCATCATTTCACAACATAATGAGCCAATTTCATTATTTCCAACTCAATTCCATAAGTCCACAATTTTTCCCAAATTAATTATACCAATTAATTTATTCAACAAATTAGGGTTTTCTACCCCATTTCCCAATATTGACCCAATGACCTATATACCCTTTTGAAACCCTAAGTCCCAAAATCAACCAACTTCAACACTTTATCAAAACTACCAATAATCTATGTCGAAGACCATAATAGTGAGTAGGAATCCCTACCTCAAATTCGGAGTTCTAGGGAAGAAGATGACGAAACTCAACGTGCTCCAAAACTTGAAATTTTCGGATCAAGGTAAGGCCCTCGACGATCAACCCAACTTTTGTGAAGACCAAAGGTGAGGAAAACACCCTAGCTAGATCAATACTTAGAGAGAAGTTATGGTTTTAGAGAGAGGAGCTCTCAAATGGCTTTTTGGAAAAGTAAGAGAGAGAGAGAGAGAATGCAAAAAATGATTTTAAAATGCCTAGCTGCCAACTGATATACGACATTCCCGCTCGAGCGGAGAACACAACGCTTGAGCGTCAAGAACAAAAATCTGGACACGCTCGAGCTCAAGAAGGCCCGCTCGAGCGCCAAGACACAAGAATAAAGCACATCCGCTCGAGCGCGAAAACCAGTCCGCTCGAGCGTATATTTCCCCATCCCAGAACTTACACCAAAAAGGTACTACCCGCTCGAGCGCCAGTGTACCTGCTCGAGTGCCACTGCTCGAGCGTAAAGAAACCCGCTCGAGTGTAAAAATCACACCTACAGAAGTTTTGCAGGGACACAAAAAACTGGGAGTGTGCAATATCCGCTCGAGCGCAAAAAGACCCGCTCGAGCAGAACGACCAAAAACCCAGCAACAAGATTTCAGACCAAGGTTCAACCCACCTGTTCGAAACAAGCCCAACACATCTTATAACTCAAACAAACGGAATTAAAGGATGACAACAAGATAGATACAACACTTAACTCCACGGAACTGAATCCGGAATACAACAGAACAGTAAAGGGACAATCGGAATCGCTATACCCTTGGTCGGACTTTCCGGTTGTAGTGTGTTTTCATTTTCTGTTGGTATGAGGCCAGTCTGACAGCGGTGGTCTCTCTGAGTTCTTCGCTTAGGTCCAGGTCTACCAGATGGAGCTCTTTGATTAGTGCTGGATCCGGATGTAAAACCTTGAGAGTAGGCAGACCGACTTCTACTGGAATAACCGCCTCAGCGCCGTATGTGAAGCAGAAAGGGGTTTCCCCAGTGGGAGTCCGAGCTATAGTTCGGTAAGCCCAGATTACATTCAGTAGTTCCTCAGCCCAAAGTCCCTTAGCAGCTTCGAGCTTAGTTTTGATGATCTTCAGGAGAGAACGGTTGGTGACCTCGACTTGGCCATTGGCCTGGGGATGACCGGGGGAAGAGAAACATGGTTGAATCTGGAGGTCGGCACAGAACTTCCTGTACTTGGCGTTGTCAAATTGTTTGCCGTTGTCGGAGACGATGGCCTGAGGGATGCCAAATCTGCAAACGATCGACTGCCAGATGAACTTGGTTGTGTTCCGCTCGATAATGGTGGCAAGGGGTTCTGCCTCTACCCACTTGGTGAAGTAATCAATGACGACGAACGCAAACTTGGTCTGACCTCGGCCGGTGGGAAGTGGACCGACCAAGTCGATCCCCCATTTGGCGAATGGATAAGGGCTGCAAAGTGTGATCAACTCTGTAGGAGGAGCATGGGGGATGTTGGCAAGACGTTGACACTTATCACATTTGAGCACGAAATCAGTCGCATCTTGATTGAGAGTTGGCCAGAAATAACCAGTACGGAGTATTTTGTGGGCCAGAGACCTGCCGCCCGAATGATTACCACAAATTCTCTCATGGATTTCCTGCATCACATTGGTTGCTTGAGCCGAATTGAGGCATCGCAGGTATGGGCGTGAAAAACCACGTTTGTACAAGACGCTACTAACCAGGATGTAATTGGACGACCGGGCCCTGACTTTGGCGGCCTGCTGTTGGTCATCTGGGAGTTCCCCCGTTGTCAAAAATAGGAAGATGTCGGACGCCCAAGGGATAGATTCGTTTTGGAGGAATTGCACTTCTTGTAAGTCGGGTGAGATGGCCGGGTGGGCTAGGTATTCGAGGCGAACACCGTGGCTGAGGTCGGACTGGTCTGCAGAGGCCAACTGAGCCATCTCATTTGCCTTGGAGTTTTCTGCCCAAGGTATGTACTTGATGTGAAAGGTATTGAAGAGGTGAACAAGGGGGAGGGCCATATCCCTTTAAGCCCGCATTGTGTCCTCCTTGGCATCGAATTCCCCCGTAATCTGGCCGACGATGAGCTGGGAGTCGCTGAACACCTGGATGTGGCTGACTCCAATGTCCTTGGCGAGGCAGAGTCCTGCTATCAATGCCTCATATTTGGCCTCATTGTTACTGGCATTAAACAAGAAACGGAGAGCATATTTCAAATGTGCTCTCCCTCAGCGGCGGTGAGAATGAGGCCAGCCTCACTACCTTCCCTGCGGGATGATCCGTCCAGGTTGAGAGTCCATGAATGCGGGTCCTCTGGCTCGGTAGGGGTTGGTGGGGGTGGGGGCGCAGCGGTTGGGGTAGGATTAGTGAATTCCAGGATGAAATCCGCGACAGCCTGTCCTTTAATTGCTGTTCGAGGTCGGTAGGAGATGTCAAACTGACTGTGTTCCACTGACCACTACATGAGTCTGTCGGAAAGTTCTGGTTGTTGCATGACCTTCTTCAAGGGTTGGTCAGTGAGAACCACTATGGAATGGGCCTGGAAGTAAGGACGGAGCCGTCTGGAGGCGGGAACCAAGGCCAAGCACAATTTTTCTAACAGCGGCTAATTCTGCTCTGCTCTCCTGAGAGCCCGACTGATGTAGTAGACCGGCCGTTGGACAGAGTCATCTTCCCTGATAAGAGCTGCACTGACTGCGGTGCTTGAGACAGCTAAATAGAGGAAGAGGGACTCGCCCGTAATTGGTTGTGAAAGAAGAGGGGGATTTGCCATGAACTGCTTCAACTGCTGAAAAGCTTCTTCAGATTCAGTTGTCCATTCAAAAGTTTGCCGAAGAACTTTGAAGAATGGTAGGCACTTATTTGTTACGCGGGAAATGAAGCGGTTGAGGGCCGCGACTCGGCCAGTGAGCCTTTGAACCTCCTTAACCGTTCTGGGTGACTGTATCTTAATCAAGGCCTTGATCTTTTCAGGGTTAGCTTCAATGCCCCGCTGACTGACCATAAAACCCAGAAACTTCCCAGATCCTATGCTGAAGGCGCACTTCTCTAGGTTGAGTTTCATTTGGTACTTGCGTAGGGTGGCGAAGGTCTCTCGCAGGTCGGACAGATGATCAATAGGGAGTTTGCTCTTGACTAGCATGTTGTCGACATATACTTCCATATTCTGACCTATCTGATGATGGAAAACGGCATTGACCAACTGTTGGTAGGTGGCCCCAGCATTCTTCAGTCCGAATGGCATCACGCAGTAGTGGTAGGTACCTCGGTCGGTAATGAAGGATGTATGTTCCCGATCAGACGGGTGCATCAGGATTTGGTTATAACCAGAGAAAGCATCCATGAAGCTGAGCATTTGATGACCTGTCGTGGTGTTGACCAGCAGATCTATGCGGGGAAGAGGATAGCTGTCTTTGGGACAAGCTCGGTTTAGGTCAGAGTAATCGACACAGAGTCGCCATTTGCCATTGTTCTTGCAGACTAGGACTACGTTTGACAACCATTTAGGGTAATCCACGTTTTTAATGAATTGGGCCTCAAGGAGCTTGTCAACCTCTACGGCTATAGGTGTATTGTGCTCTAGATGGAAGATGCGCTGCTTCTGGCGGTAAGATCGGAAATGGGGTTCGATGCTGAGGCAGTGAGTTATGAAAGAGGGGTCAATGCCCGGCATGTCTGAATGGGTCCAGGCAAATACATCATTGTGCTCTATCAGAAGGGCGGTAAGGTCGGCCTTAGTTTGGGGGGGATAGTTGGCTGCCGATCTTGGCAGTTTTCATAGGGTTAGTGGGATCGATAGGAACCTCAACGAGCTCCTCAACCGGTTCTCCTCTAACCAGCTCGTCCTCATCGCGGACGTCAAGTCCTTCAATGATCATGGCCTCCTTCAGCTTGACTTCCTTGAGTGAGGCGACATAACATTCCCTGGCTACAGTCTGCTCTCCCCTTACTGTCCCGACGCCTAGGTCGGTAGGGAACTTTATGGCGAGGTGGTAGGTTGAAGTGATAGCTTGGAAAGCGTTGAGGGCGGTGCGGCCAAGGATGATGTTGTAGGCAGAGGGGCAGTTGACCACAAGGAAAGTGTCCAACTTGGTAGTCTGCCGTGGGTATTCGCCGATGGTAAGGGGGAGATTGATGGAGCCGATGGAGGTCACCCGGTCGCCAGTGAAACCGACCAAAGGGGTTTGGAGGGAAGACAGGCTTTCCTCCCTAATCTTGAGCTGGCAGAAGCAGTTGACGAATATGATGTCTGAAGAACTGCCGTTGTCGATGAGAACCCGTCTGACCTTATAGTTGGAGAGGAGGGCAGAAATGACGAGAGGGTCATCATGAGCATAACGGATGCCTGTACAGTCGGCGTCCGTGAAGGTGATGGGCTCTGTCCACTGCTTGGGCTGTTTGGAGGGTCGATCTACCGTGGCAACTGCTCTGTCCGAGCCTTGCCTTATCTTCATGAGTTCTGCCCTCTGAGCGGAGCGGGATGGGCCGCCACAAGCAAGGCCACCTGAAATGACTCGGATTTCACCAACTGGCAGAGGGGGATTACCTGACGGCCGAGGCTGTTGTGGGGGGCGATCATGGCCTTGGTTAGGTTGGGCTGGCTGCCGGGGTGGGGTACGCTGGCGGTTGTTTCTGAGGGGTTCGGTTCTTTGCCTCTGCTATGGGCGGGTGTCCGTGAACCGGCTGAGACGCCCTTGACGAATGAGGGTCTCGACCTGATCCTTGAGGTTGATGCAGTCATCAGTGTTATGGCCATGGTCCTAGTAGAAACGACAATATTTGGACTGGTCTTTCCGATTGGAAGGGGTCCGTGAGGGTAGGGGCCATTTGAGGGGGTAGTTCCGTTGGATCTGGTGGAGGACTTGTTCCATGGGAGAATTAAGGGGCATGTACCGCTCGAACCGACTGGGCGATCGGGCTGGTGCCGACCGGTCAGGGCAAGGAGGTCGGTCGGTATAGTGGGGTGTTTGGCTGTTATACTGGGTGTTTCTGGGTTTTGAGTCTTTTCTCTTTCCTCTAGGGGTCAGGTTTTTAGATATTGGATCTTGCCAAGCGGCTAGTGAATCTTCAGTATTCATGTATTTCTGGGCTTTGGAGAGTAGGGCTGCCATGGACGTCGGGGGATTTTTGGAGAGGGAGAAGAGGAAATCGGACGATCGTAGCCCGGCCATGAAAGTCGTGAGAATGACCTTGTCATCGTTTTCCGCTACTTGCAGGGCTTCGGTGTTGAAGCGGGTAATGAAACTGCGCAGCGACTCCCCCTCGGTCTGATGGATGTTGAGAAGTTGGGTTGCAGGGCAGCGTTAGCGCTGGGCTCCAATGAAATGGCTAAGGAAGGAGTCGTTGAGATGCTGGAAAGTGGAGATAGAGTCTGCTGGTAACTGGCTGAACCACAGTCGAGCTGACCCCTTCAGTGTCACGGGGAAAGCCCGACACATGATCTCGTCAGGGAAGGCATGGAGGATCATGAGGGTACGGTAGGTCTCCAGATGGTCGACTGGGTCCGTCGTACCATCAAAAGAGTCAATGGTGGGCATCTTGAACTTGGCGGGCAGAGGTTTGTCCTGGATGGAGGCAACAAATGGTGAACTTGCCGTGGTAGAGGTTTATGCTGAATGTTTTGCATGACCCCTTGGAGTTGGAGCTTCATTGCTCGAAGTTCAGCGTCCCAGAGTGAAATGTGGTCACCATGGTCAATCAATGGGGGCTGGACGCTGTTGGCTTTCCCTTCAGGGGCTGGTGCCACGACCGAAGGATGTGAGGGTGGAGGTGGTAGATTTATATGCGGGGGAGGAGGTTGTAAACCTTCCAAGTTTGGTGGATAGGGTTGCGGAACAGTATGGCTCGGGGCTCTTTCTTGGTTGGGTGGAATATCTGGAGGTGGTGGAGGAGGCATCGGAAGGTTTCTTTGGAGTAAAGCATTTATCAGGGCCTGGTTTTGTTTGGCCATGCGGTTAATGCTGTTGGTAAGCTCAATGATATACTGTGGTGGGTTGTTTGGATTGGGAGGGTCGAATTGATAGTCGGCAGCATTATGGTGAAAAGCCATGGATCTAGTCGTGACCATACACTTGGATTGGTAGGAGGAAAATGTTGTTAGGACAGGGTCTTCGGTGACAATGAGCACAACTGGCGTCCGGATAAGAACCAGTTCCCACAGATGGTGCCAACTGATGATACTGTTTGTTCCAGTGAATGGATTAGACTGGTCCAAGCTCCTCAAACCCACGTTCAAATGATCAAGCCCACCGAATAACCTGCAAACAAGTTCAACAAGGAACTGGGTAGTCCCCCAGTGAACCCTCCGATAAGCAAGTTAGGGAGAGAAGTAGAGTGTAGAGAGAGAGAGATTAGAGATAGAAAAGCTTAACCTTCTTCTTGTCTTTAACGTTTGCTTATATCCTTTGGTAATCATTTCAATGTCCCTTCCGACCTGACCTTCTCGCCGAAAGTCTATGCTGTAGCTTACCTTGTTCAGGGTAAGCGGGTCCTGTTACGACGGAGAGGTGTTGTCGTAATAAATGCTGTGATGGGCTGCATTAATGGTGATGTGCAGTGGCAATAACTTTGCAGATCTTTGTCTGCTGATGTGGCTCGTCCTTCACCTGTCATGTGTCTGAATGTCATTGGCTCTTTAAGCCATGTTGGATTCCAGCTGTCTTGGACCTCACCAGCTGGGTTATGTATTGGGCTCCAAGTGGTGGGCTTGGGTTGTTCATAGTGATTCATGGCCTTTATGGGCTTATACACGTCAGTATTTGAAATAGATTTCAAAAAAAAAAAAAAATCAATAACTTCTCATATACGACTATTTTTTATAAAGTTTATTTTTTAAATTCCTCTAGTTGAGATCTATTCAACAAAAGAATTTGAAATTTTAAGAAAAGGAAAAGAAAAAAAATTTCACTAAGTTTTCTATCATTGGACAGTGAAATTTTATTGACAAATTCAGTGAAATTAGTGAAATTTTACTATCAATGGCCAAGATAGATCATGTACATATTCTTTTCTTATAGTTGTCCTTTTGCTTTAGCTTTTTCTTTATACCTATCGTGCTTTTTCTTTTCCTTTACTTTTGATTTGCCTATTGCTTTGGCTTTCACTTTGCAGCCATCGATACCCTGTTCTTCATTGTACCATCCGACCAGAAGTATCAGTTTCGAAGACATCCTAGTGCCTCTGATTCTTCAATCAAGGGTCAATTGTATACATGGTTGATTGCATATAGAAAATTTGAAAGACAAAAAAAAAAGCATGGAAGTGGATTTAGTTTTTCTATTTTTATCCTATTGTTGCTGGATGGCTGTTGGACTGCCAGCGCCGATGCTGGAAAAGTTGCCGGCAATGGCCAATGGTGAAGATGACTGGTGATGATGATATAAACAAATAGAAAAATTAAGTGAATAAATAAATGACATGTGAATAAAGGGATAACACTTAAATAAATAAGTGGAAAAATGGTTCTAATACAAGAATAAATGACATCTGAATTTTTTGATTTTCGTATTTTTTTGTTTTTAGTGGATATTTTTAAAATTTTAAATATATTTTTTATTTTTTTAGATGCACCTTACTTAGATGTGTCTAAAAAGTAAAAAAAATTGTGAAAAAATATTTTAAAAAATTAAAAAATACATAAAAATATAAAAAATGTACTAAATTCTTATATTTTTTTGTACTTTTGGTATTTAGTGAATTTTTTAAAAAAAAATTTACAATTTTTTACTTTTTAAGTGTATTTATGTTTGGTGTGTTTAAAAAGTAAAAAATTTGCATAAAATATTAAAAAAATTCAGTAAAAACAAAAAAACACGGAAAATAAGAGTGTAGAATTTTCTGAAAACTATTTTTAAAAAATGGAACCAAGCAAAGTGAGGATTTTTGTAAATTATTCTATACATTCAATATTTTAATTACTTATATTTCACTACAAAAATTAAGGTTTCAGGCACCAAGATTTAAGGATAAAATTATTTTTTTTATAGCACACACACATACACACAATATCAAAGAATGATTATTGATTTTCTTTACTGTTTCCAATCAAAAGTAAAACCAATATTTTCACCAGAAAATAAAATATTTTTTAAAGAACTAATGAAATTTACAATAATACAGGAATTGAGAGAAATGAACGTACAAATCTTTACTTTAGCTGAATTAGGAGAAGAATCCTAAAAACACCCAGAACTGTGCTGAACTTGAAAAAAGAAAAAAGACGGATCTTTCACCGATTGAACAATCCTATACCTATGAATGAATTATTGTGGAGACATGGCTATTTTAGCCCCAAATTTGAAAAAAAAAAAGTCAGTAGCCGTTACTGTAGCAAAGGGAGAGAGAAGTGGCCAGCTGTATGTCACTAAGTGGGTAAAAAGACTTTTTTACCCTTCGTTGATGTTTTTCCACAGACCGAAAGGACAACTTCAGTCAATGCCTATCATCTTCAGTCAACTTCTTTTAATTTTTATTTTTTTTTTAAATTGTATTTTTTGTAATAATTATATTTATTTCTTTAATTGTAACAATTATAAAATTAAAAGAAAGATGAAATAATAAATATAAAATGATTAAACTTATATTATTTATTTCTGTATAAAATAATTATTCAGTTTCCAGAAGCAAAATATATAATATAAAATATTATATTATTTTGTATACTTCAAATGAGACTAATTGAGAGTAATTAAAACGAAGCAAAAGTTTTGTTATTTGTATAATTAAAATGAGACTAATTGTATAATATATTATAAAATATAAAATATAATAATTGTAATAATTATATTTTTTTGTATTAGTAATGAATTTGAAAAAAAGGTAAAAAAAATTATAATATTTATTTTTTTAATTTTTAAAATGAGACTAATATTTTGGAATAATAAAACTTCGAATAACAAAATTAATATTTTGTTAAAGAGGAAGTAACAAGTTTTGAGTATTTATTTTTTTAGTGAGATTTGTTGGTATTAATATTTGTTGATTTATTAATTAACAATAATGTTACATACGCTAATTAGTGTACTAATGGATGATGTGACAAAATTTAAAAGGTTTTTAGTATTTGTAATATAATTAATGAGTGAGATCAATAATAATATCATAACTCGTGTTAGTATATTAATTAGTACACTAATTAATACATATAATACTATCAATTAATTAATATACAAAATTTATTATAAAAATGTCCATGGATAACATCAACTTAATTAATTTATTAGTTTCAATCTATTGCTTCTGAAATTCACACGACAGACGGTGGTCCCTAAAGCGAAGTCGCGTGGAAATCTGCCCCTTTTTTTTTTATGAATTACGTGAAGGAATAAAGCTTGAGACTCCGGTGGGGTGTTGGGTCCTTTGTGATTGGTCTAAAAATTAATTTTTTTTTTCTTTTTTGATTTTCAGCCACCCTCAGGCCGACACGTGGCACTGGGGGGTCACTGGGTCCCAGCAGAGTTGTTACGTGAAGGCAGTTTAGTAAATTTATATTCCACCATCATTTCAAAGACATTTTTCAATACAACAATTCAAATAAAAATTCATCTCATCTTTCTAAACACAAAAACAAAAATAGCCTATTAAAATAACCAAAAAACTAAAAAATAGGCACTTCCCAAACACCTACTGAGAGGGTAATTTTTGTGAAAATTGGGCCGCGCTGGGAGATGGTCACTATGGCCCACAATACGAAGGGCTGAGTAAAAAGGCCGTAAAGTTACTCCGGCCCAAGAGAGAGGTACAAAATTACTCCGGCCCGAGAGAAATGTAATGTTACTCCGGTCCGGAAGCGACTTGGAGTTAGGCCGGTCTCAGAGTTAGCCGGTCACGGCGTATTGTGGTTAGAACGGTCAGAACCTTGCTACTCGGTAGCTCGGTCTAAACACACCATGGTTTGTACATGAGAGAACCGAGATAAGGAGCAGTAAAAGAAAGAACCGAGCTAAGGATAGTTCGGCCTACTCTACGGCTCAGCATAGCCGTGATTTACTTCAGTCATGTTGGAGTTCGGCCATGGTAAAAACCATCTCACTTGGTTTAAGCAGTGAGGGAGGTGTTAAAGGATAAGCATTATCTTTCAGGAGTATGAATCCTAGGAAGACTCTGCATGGAAGAGTAGAAGTCCTACTAGGATTGTGCCACACGAAACCTATAAAAGCTCACAAATATCACATTTGGAGAGGTAACACACAACTTTGCTTTTTGAATACACGGAGCTCTTGTTTATTTGTCAAGGTTACTGACTTAGACATCGGAGAGGTTTCCGGCACACACTCGCCGGTTAGCTCACGTTTGTGTTTTCAGCTGATAAAGCGACGACGTACAGAGGAGCGCAGACTTGATCAACAGGATTATACGAGAAAGTTTATTTCTTTCCCGTACAATTGGCGCCGTCTGTGGGAAGTAACAGACAAGACGAAACCTCTTGATCAAGCTTTACCTCTTTAGAAACAATGGCACACATTGAAGAATTGCCACAGTCCGCCATCGACGGGCAAACTCCAGATGGGGGTGCAAGGCGTGAGGGATTACCTTCTATCCCTCCCATGGCGGACTTGGAAGCCCAACGACATAACACCAGGAGGGATACTAGGGGGAGGCGGACTAACAGCCCCCGTCACTCCTGTTCGCAAAGTCCTGACAGGCAAAGGCAGAGGATTGATCCTCAAGCTCTGGAAGACTGCGTGAAGGAGCAAGATGAATTGATAAGAAAGATGGCGGCGGACATGGAAGTTTTGAAGCGCCATATGAAGGGAAAAGAAGTGGCGACGGGAGAGGGGCGCAAAAACAAGACGCCCCCTCGCCACTCAGAAAATCGTAGTAAGAATACCACGCCCTCGCAAGGAGAGAGCAGAAGCCTCAGGACAGGTGATACTCAATCCAGGTCTTCCAGAACTCGTCACTCCATGTCTGAGAGGACGAGATTTGAAAGATCATACACTGAAGGAAGCACGTATTGGCCCTCACATACGCACCAAACCAGATCTAGACAGACGGAGTTACCCAGATCATCCGACTTACAAACCGTGCTTGAAGAAAAGGCACGATGCAAGGAGGATGCCAGGGCATGGGATCCACACAGAGTTTCTGCTTTACAGCGGTTGGCTCCTCGGACGCATGGAAGCGTCGAGGTTGGAATGCCAATACCGCGCCTTGCCTACGAACCAACGGACAAAGCATTAGCAAGGCTGCACACTTCGCCGTTCGTTCCGGCAATTGAAAACGCGCCCCTACCATCAGGCTTCCTTCAGCCCAAATTCACTACATATGAAGGAAAGACGGACCCCTACTCACACTTGAGCCACTTTCGCCAGGTCATGGCTGTATACAGACGAAACGAGGCCTTAATGTGCATACTCTTCCCATCTAGCCTTGGCGATCTAGGCTTGACTTGGTTCGAGAAACTTCCAGAGGGCAGCATAGCCTCCTGGGCGCAATTGGCAGAGGCGTTTGTCACAAGATTTAGGACAAACACCAAAACCCCAGTGGAGATCGACCAGCTACTCTCCATTGACATGGGCGAAAAAGAGACACTAAGGTCCTATAATAGTCGCTACTGGGAGATATTCAATCAGATTGGGGACTGCCCCACCAATCTCGCCATTGCACAGTATAAAAGAGGCCTTCCAGTCGGGAACAGACTAAGGGACTCGATCACCATGACGCCACCCCTCACCATGGAAGCCTTGATGGAAAAAGTACATCAGCACATCAGGGTAGAAGAGGATGGCGCACGTGCTAAAGCAAAATCTGGGGCGACCACAGTACCAGAAAAGAAGACCTCAGCAAAAGTTAATACGGTAGATCGACCGAACAGAAACGGACGTGGCAGACGAGATAACGGAGAAGACCCGGATAAAAGATGGTTGAGAATCCGCACTGCCATAACCACGGTGTTCAAGAAACCGATACATCGGATTCTGAGCGAAATAAGAGATGAGCCTTTCGTCAAGTGGCCAGCTAAGCTGGGAGAAGCACAGAAAGACTACGACGAAAGATCGCGGTGCACCTTCCATAAAGAAAAGGGGCACCGCACTAAAAATTGCACGCCATTAAGACAGCACTTAGAGGAGTTGGTGGCAGCGGGTCACCTGGATAAATACATCGAAGGAGGGGCCCAACCAGCCCCCCAGGACCATAACCACCCCAACGGAATGTCGATCGACGCCCCACCTCAAGGCGTTATCAATGTGATACATGGAGTCTTTGAACCTGAGCGTGTATGCGAGCTCAGGGGATCAATCAAAAAGGCCGAGCACTTTAGGGAGGTGTTAAGTGCCCAACCTGCCATCAAGAAGGGGAAGACAGAGGCAACAAACGTCATGTCTTTTTCGGATAAAGACTTGGAACGAATATACTGCCCTCACAATGATGCCCTGGTCGTCACTCTCCGAGTCAAGGATTTTGATGTCAAGCGGATTCTGATTGACTAGGGTAGTTCATGTGAAATCATGTACTACAAAACATTTAAACAATTGAAGCTACAAGACAAAGACCTGGCGCCAGCCGTATCTCCCCTAATTGGATTCAACTCCATGCCAGAATGGCCCGTCGGCAAAATAATTCTTCCAGTCAGAGCTGGAAGCGTGACTAAACAAGTGGAGTTCTAGGTATTAAAAGTCCCCTCCACTTACAACATCATCTTGGACAGAACATGGCTGCATGCCATGCGATCGGTGGCGTCATCCTACCACCAAGTAATGCGGTTCCTAAACGACACTGGTGTAATTGAAGAGGTCTATGGAGATCAGATTATGTCCAAGCAATGCTTTGTCACGGTAAATGGCAGCCGCGCTGCCAAAGGATACGTTCATTCGGTGGAAGAACCTGAGAGCAATGAACTGTTCGCAGATGTAGGCAAAGCAGCTAATCAGAAAGCGGTGGAAGACTTAGTAGAGGTGAGAATAGATGAAGAGAACCCGGATAAGTTCTTTTTGCTCGGTTCGTCGTTGTCCAGCACTGAGAGATTAGAGGTCTTGGAATTCTTAACCTCTAACATCGAAGTGTTCCCCTGGACGCCCTACGACATGCCAGGCATTGATCCAAACTTCATCTGTCACCAACTTAATGTCAACCCATCCGCCAGACCAATCATCCAACGCACACGTAGATCGGCACTCCATCACACCGAAATAGTGGCGGAAGAAGTTAGTAACCTGCTGGAGGCAGGAGCAATTAGAGAAGTGCACTACCCAAGATGGATTTTCAACACAGTCATAGTGCCAAAAAAGAATGCCAAATGGCGTGTCTGCGTCGACTATAAAACAGTCAACAAGGCGTGCCCAAAAGACAGCTTTCCTCTACCACGGATAGATCAACTGGTAGACCTAACGGCAGGACACAACCGACTTAGCTTTCTGGATGCATATAGAGGCTACCACCAAATCTCCATGCATGAACCAAACCAGGAGGTCACATCCTTTACAACTCCAAGAGGACTATACTGTTACAAGGTCATGCCCTTTGGCCTAAAGAATGCAGGGGCAACATTCCAACGGATGGTCACCAAGATGTTTGAACCATTATTAGGCAGAACAATGGAGGCTTACATCGATGACATGGTGGTCAAGAGCAAGGATGAGAATGACCATCTCAAGGACCTAGGACAGATGTTTGAGATCCAAAAGAAGCACAAGTTGCGGCTCAATGCGTCCAAGTGTGCGTTCGGAGTAGGGTCTGGCAAATTCCTGGGCTTCCTTGTGACCAACCAGGGTATAGAAGCGGACCCCTCCCAGATCAAAGCAATTCAGGATTTGGAGAGACCAAACTCAGTGAAAGAAGTGCAGTATCTCACCGGTATGGCAGCCGCGCTCAATCGGTTCATAAGCCGGTCGTCAGACAGACTAAGACCATTTTTTCAAGCTTTAAAAGCCAAGTTTGAATGGGACGAAGAATGCGACCAAGCTCTGGAAAACTTGAAAGAATACGTGTCCTCTCCACCATTGCTGGTCACCCCAATACCAGGAGAAGAACTCCTCCTGTACCCGGCAGTCTCTCAGCACGCAATTAGCGCAGTGTTGGTCCGTGCGGAAGGAATTCAACATCTGCCCATCTATTATGTCAGTAAGACATTGCTGGGAGCCGAAACAAGGTACTTGCCACTGGAAAAACTAGCATTGGCCTTAATGATGGCCTCCAGGAAATTGGCACACTACTTTCACGCCCACACCATAGTTGTCCTCACAGCTTTTCCACTAAAAGCTTTGTTTGAAAGGGCTAACTTTTCTGGGCGAATCTTGAAGTGGGTAGTAGAGTTGGGACAATTCGACATCGAGTTTCAACCCAAAATCGCAGTAAAAGCCCAATCTTTGGCAGACTTCGTCGCAGAGTTTACTCCTGGAAGTCATCATATCTGCCCAGTCGACCTAACTGATACAACCAAATTAGAGATGGAAGTTGACCCCTGAATAACGCAACCCCTAGTAGAAGGTACTCAGTCAGACTCTATGGCAGACCAGACTAAAGACAACAAAGAAGAAGCAAACCAAGCTACACCAAACCAAGACTCACCAATAAATAAAGACTTGGTACAATCAGATGGCGAGGGGCAGACAGCAAACATGAACCTTGAAGAGGACACCAGCAACATGGAAGACCCCAAGGCATCTTCTGATCCCTCCACTTGCTGGAAGTTGTTCGTTGGAGAGATGTGTAAGCTCTTCGTGGATGGAGCATCCAACCGGCATGGAGCAGGGCTCGGCATAGTCCTCATCTCTCCAGACGGCCTAGTAGTAGAGCAGGCAATCAACCTTGGCTTCCCAGCATCAAACAACGAAGCAGAGTATGAAGCGCTTCTTGCAGGCCTCAAATCAGCATTCTATATGAAGGCCACCGAACTAATGGTCTACAGCGACTCACAGCTGGTGGTAAACCAAATTTCTGGCGACTATGAAGCAAAGGATGACAGGATGGCCAAGTACCAAGAATTGGTCAAAATAGAGATCAAGAAATTCGAAGTAGTAAGGATAGAACAAATTGGCAGGGAGGAAAACAGCAGAGCAGACGAACTAGCAGGCTTCGCCTCAATGGCAGATACCTCCATCCCTTATCCACTACTGATCGACTACCTATCTAGACCAAGCATTGAAGACCCCGAAGCAGAAGAGGTATGTTGCGCAGAACTAGGCCCCTCTTGGATGGATCCCATCATCCTGTTCTTAAAAGACGGCATCTTACCAGAAGAGAAAAAAGAAGCCAACAGAATAAGAGCGAAGTCGCAGCGATTTTGGCTCTCCCCATCTTTGGCATTATACAAAAAGTCATTCTCAGGACCTTACCTAAAGTGTGTTCATCCCAGCAAAATGGAAGCATTCTTGTTCGAAATACACGAAGGGGTGTGCGGAAGCCATCAAGGTGGAAGATCGCTAGCTTACAGGGTCATTTCATAAGGATACTGGTGGCCATACATGCAGGCAGACTCGGAGAAATATGTGAAGAAGTGCGAGAAATGCCAGAAATTCGCACATCAAATACATCAACCAGCTAGAGAACTCCTACCATTGACTAGCCCATGGCTTTTCGCAATGTGGGGCTTGGACATAGTAGGACCACTTCCAACAGCACCCGGCAACAGGAAGTTCTTTCTCGCAGCAACAGACTACTTCACAAAGTGGGTGGAAGCAGAAGCATTGGCATCAATCAAGGAAAAAGATGTGAAGAAGTTCGTCTGGCAAAACATCATCACTTGATTTGGCATTCCAAAAGCCCTAATTTCTGACAATGGCACTCAGTTCGACGGCAGAATCTTCAAAGGCTTTTGTGAAGAATACAAGATAGAGTTCTATAATTCTACACCAGCATATCCCCAAGCAAATGGACAGGCAGAAGCTTCAAACAAGGTAGTCTTTGATGGGTTGAAGAAAAGGTTGGAGAAAGCCAAAGGCAAATGGGCGGAAGAACTTCCTCATGTTTTATGGGCTTACCGCATCACACCTCGGCGGTCAACAGGAGAAACACCATTCTCCTTAGCCTACGGTATGGAAGCAGTAATCCCACTAGAAGTTGGCCTCCCCACAATTCGAAGTGAAAATTTTGATCCCGACTTAAACGGCGAAGCCATAACTTTGGAACTCGACCTTGCGGAGGAAAGAAGAGAAAGAGCACTGGCTCACATTGCCTCGTATCAACAAGAGTTATCTAGGAAATACAATAAAACAGTTCATCCAAGACAATTCAAGGTTGGAGATTGGGTACTGCGCAAAGTGATGGGAAACACCTTGGTGCCTGGAGATGGCAAGTTAGGGCCTAATTGGGAAGGACCTTACAAAGTGGTTGGATTAGCAGGAAAATGGGCATACCACTTAGAAGACGAGGATGGCAAGACAATCCCTAGGCCATGGAACACCGCCAATCTCAAGTTATTTTATTTTTAGCTTTTCTCTTTCAAACATGTGTAATTTTTTCTTTCCTCAATAAAATAATCGATTCTTTTCAGCATGAGTTGATCTTTGTAAAAGTTAGTTTTAGTGAAGTTTAGGTACATTGCAAACATTCTATTCTAAGTTGGCTGGAAAAACTAACTTAGAGGTTGGCTGGATTAAACCAACACCCCTCCTAAGCCCAGGATAAGGATCCAGGCTGCAGGACGTTTGGTCGGAATAACCAAACAATCTATTCTAAGTTGGCTGAAAAAAACCAACTTAGAGGTTGGCTGGATTAAACCAACTCTTGTTACTCTTCAGCCGAAGTAAGTTTAAGGCTGAAGAGTGGTTGGCTGGAATACACCAACTCTTGTCACTCTTCAGCCGAAGTAAGTTTAAGGCTGAAGAGTGGTTGGCTGGAATAAACCAACTCTTGTTACTCTTCAGCCGAAGTAAGTTTAAAGCTGAAGAGTGGTTGGCTGGATTAAACCAACTCTTAGTACTCTTTAGCTGAAATAAGTACATCGGCTAAAGAGTGGTTGGCTGGAATAAACCAACTCTTGTTACTCTTCAGCCGAAGTAAGTTTAAAGCTGAAGAGTGGTTGGCTGGATTAAACCAACTCTTAGTACTCTTTAGCCAAAATAGGTACATCGGCTAAAGAGTGGTTGGCTGGAATAAACCAACTCTTGTTACTCTTCAGCCCAAGTAAGTTTAAGGCTGAAGAGTGGTTGGCTGGAATAAACCAACTCTTGTTACTCTTCAGCCGAAGTAAGTTTAAAGCTGAAGAGTGGTTGACTGGATTAAACCAACTCTTAGTACTCTTTAGCCGAAATAAGTACATCGGCTAAAGAGTGGTTGGCTGGATAGCTCAGTCAGATTACTCAGCTAAAACCAGATTAAAGTATCTCGGCCATCGTACTATTAAGAAGGCAAGCTTAAACAACCGAAATAACAGTTTGGAGTGAAAAGAGCATGGAAAAGTCATTGCAAGTACAAACATACAGATAAACCGAAATAAGAGTTCAAAACAAAAAGGAATTTTTTCATTCATCAAAAAGCAATTACAAAGGGGGGGCCATAGCCCGGTTACAAAGAGCAAAAAGTAACAAAGAAAAGAAAAGTACAGAATCAAGTGAAAAGGTCTTCAAGGTCGGCGTCGATATCAACTTGAACAACGGTTGCAGATGGAAGATCAGTCTCAGTAGCAACTGGCAGAACGATATCAGTCGATGGCTCAACAGTCAGGTCTTCAACCGTTGCCTCCAACCGAGCTGATTGATCGTTGACTTGCTCGTTGACTACCGGAGTAACAGTTGGTTCGTTTTCTTCATCTTCATCATCTGAATCCTGCAAAAATTTCTCTTGGACAGAAGCAGCATATTCCGCTAGTGAGGCCGGAATAAAGTACTGCGGAGCATTGTAGACCTCGGTTTCGGGCCTACAGCCGAGCTGTTCCACAACACTCCTCCAGCCACACTTGAAGAATAATTCCTTCGCCCCCTCACACTGTGGAATGTAGAGGCCCTCCGCCTCTTTGAAACCTTTGGCATTGGCATCACCAACCTTCTTCTTCAGATCGGCTATTTCGGCGTCTTTTTTGCCTTCAAGTTTGGCCGACTCGCGCAAGTATTTGTCTTTCACCGTTATTGCAATTTTTTGTTTTTCTACTTCAGCCGAGCTAACAAGTCCGGTCAAGCAACCGTTCTCGGATTGTAGCTCGGCTATCTGCTTCTTGGCTTGCTCAAGCTCGGCTGTCTTTGCCTCGGCATCTGCCATGGCCTGCCTGGTAGTCTTGCAGAGCTCCAGCACTTTCTTATGTGCAATGTTGTTCTTCTGAATGGCCTGCAAAAGAGTAGTGACTCTCTTTAGCTGGACTGACAGTAGGGAAAAGTTAGACAAAGAAAAGGGAGAGCCACTTACCAAGATCATTGATTTTGTTGATGACCGGATGGCCTTCAGCTCGGTGTTTAGTTGTTTGTTGTGGTGCTCCATGTCTTTTGGAAGGAAAACACTCTTGGCTAGATTGAAAGCCATCAAGTGATCCTTCTCAGCAACAACCGAGTCAGTTTCCTGAATATCTCAATTTTGAAAGGTAAGACTTGGAGCCCATTTGGAGGAGTCAGCTCGATCAGAATACTCCGGTTGAGGGCTTGGTTGAGGGCTGGGCGGAAGAATGGTCTTATCTTCGTCAACAAGTCGTTGCTCGGTTTGGCTAGTCCGGGCACGCTTGTTCGCCCGAGATGAGGATGGCTGCTGGGATGGAAGTGCTACCATGGTCTTAGTCGTTTGGCTTGGTGGCGGTACTTCGGGTCTGTTGGTCTCGGTCAAGAGGGCCCTGACTCTGTTTCTCTTGGCCATTTCTTCTTCAGCGGTCAGTGGGATTAGTCTGATTTCTGGCAAGGTTGGGTCCGGTTCTGGGGCCTCCTCTAGCAGAAAGTCGGTCACTCTCGCTTTTCGGTGGCCGCTGTATCTATAGGTCGGCTCGAACTTTAACAGCTTGGCCCAACTACGTTCTGGATACCGTAGTGCGGCGCGCAAGATCGCTAGATTTGGATAGCTGTATAGAGAATGGAGGTGGGCAGAATCTGCGAAAGAAGACAACTGTTAGTTCGGCTGAAAGATTGAAAAACCGAAATATAGTAAAGCACGCAAGAAAACCAAAGTAAATATACCGGGTTCTCCTTTTTTCCAATTGATGCTTCGGCCAGGAATCTGGGCTTGGTGATCCTCAAAGTTCCCAGACACCCAGAAAAAATCATCGTCATTTAAGTCTTTATCCGGTGTATATTTTATTATCTTCTCTCGGGGACAGCGTATTCTTAAATAGTAGACCCACCCATCTTCTTTTGAACCAATGGAGTATTGGTGGAAGATTTCGGCCAGACCGAGGTTGAGACCGGCTTGGCGATTTAGTTCGGCTATTCCCATTATTATACGGTATGAATTGGTGGATAGTTGGGTTGGGCATAGTCTGGTTTGCCTAAGAAACTCACAAATTAAGGGTTGGACTGGAAATCGTAGTCCGGTTTCAATTATGGACAAGAGGGTGAAGGGGACAAAGCCTTCATTTCCCCAGGGTATGGCATCTTTTTCTGCCAAGGTAAGGTGTACATCGTCAGGTATGCCATAATCCCTTCGGAATTCGGCTAGATCACCTGGCGTCTCTACTAGAAACCTATACTTCCCCATTTATTGTATAAATTATGAATAAATTAGTTCGGTCCAAAAATTGTGCTCAGTAGCACGGTTGAGCGCGTAGAGGAGTGCCTGGGCAACCTAAGTCTGCAAAGTAGAAAACAAAGGGGTTAAGCACAGATCATTGGACCGTGCTACAAAATAAAAGTAAAAAATAGGAGCCCTACTTCGGCTATGTGGGTGCTGCAGGTTCTATCCCGGTTTCTGCAAGGTGATTGGTAGCTCGGTTTGAGCAGAGTTTTTATTAGCTCGGCCTTGGTAAGCGTCTCGATATATCGGTTATGGAAACGATTTTGTTAGACCGGTTGATCGTCTAGGGGCAGCTTTCTGAGTTCGGTCTAAAAAACTAAGAAAGCTGGTTTAGCCCTTAAGACCTAGATCGGTTGGAGTTTAGGTATCTCAGTATGCTAAATGCAAACTTAGTTCGGTTGGTGACCTCGGCTAAGGTTTATCAAGAAGTGGTTTGACTTATTCAAAGCTACTGGTGTAAACATGAAGTGTTAGTCCGGTTGTAAGCTGACTAGACTTTTACCTAGCTTAAACAGTGTCCTAGTTCGGTTGCATCATGATTTTGGATCAAAAACTAGTTTTCTACAGGATATTACATGTACTCATGTGTTCTATCGTTAAGTTTTTTCCATAAAAGTACAGAGCAAAGCAAAATGGAAAAATATGTTTTGCAAAAACACAGAAAACAAAATACGAAAACAAAGTAAAGGTGCAGTGCTTACCAGATGAAGAGGCAAAAACTGGAGATGGGGGCAGCAGCAATGGAGAACACGAGCTCAGAAAATGAAGAAACAATGGAGGCTCAGAGAGAGAGAAGTTGCAAAGTGTGTCAAAATGAAGGGACTCGTTTTAGGTAAAGGGAAAAAGGCGGGACTGTTCAAATTTCACGGAGTACGAAGACGGCGTGACAGCCGTCCTCAGTCAATCAGTGCGTGCCACGTGTCCTGGGAAGGAGAAACGATTCAGTTGCTATGATTGAAGAGACGTTTTGACCGGACAAGCAGAGCCTGGTGTAAAATTAGCTCGGCTGGAAGGCTTAAGAGTTTTAGCTCGGCTGGAAAGGCTAAAGGGTTTTTAGCTCGGTTGGAAAGGCTTAAAAACTTCAGCTCGGCTGATAGACAGGTAATCCCTATCATGCTGCGCAGATGGAATTAAGGGGAAATTGATAGGGTAATTTTTGTGAAAATTGGGCCGAGCTGGGAGATGGTCATTATGGCCCACAATACGAAGGGCTAAGTAAAAAGGCCGTAAAGTTACTCCGGCCCAAGAGAGAGGTACAAAATTACTCCGGCCCGAGAGAAATGTAATGTTACTCCGGTCTGGAAGCGACTTGGAGTTAGGCCGGTCTCAGAGTTAGCCCGGTTATGGCGTATTGTGGTTAGAACGGTCAGAACCTTGCTACTCGGTAGCTCGGTCTAAACACACCATGGTTTGTACATGAGAGAACCGAGATAAGGAGCAGTAAAAGGAAGAACCGAGCTAAGGATAGTTCGGCCTACTCTACGGCTCAACATAGCCATGATTTACTTCGGTCATGTTGGAGTTCGGCCATGGTAAAAACCATCTCACTTGGTTTAAGCAGTGAGGGGGGTGTTAAAGGATAAGCATTATCTTTCAGTAGTATGAATCCTAGGAAGACTCTGCATGGAGGAGTAGAAGTCCTACTAGGATTGTGCCACACAAAACCTATAAAAGCTTACAAATATCACCTTTGGAGAGGTAACACACAACTTTGCTTTTTGAATACACGGAGCTCTTGTCTATTTGTCAAGGTTACTGACTTAGGCATCGGAGAGGTTTCCGGCACACATCTGCCGGCTAGCTCACGTTTGTGTTTTCAGGTGATAAAGCGACGACGTACAGAGGAGCACAGACTTGATCAACAGGATTATACGAGAAAGTTTATTTCTTTCCCGTACACCTACAAAGACCAAAACATTTGCTCTCTAAAACCCTTATATATTGTAATTTTTATTGGCATCCACATTTGTTTGTTTGTATATCTTTAGTACTATCATATCGAAAATATATGATGACGATGGTTCACTGACCTAAAAATATTTTTCATCATCCAAAATTGAAAACACAATTCATTATAAAGACTAATTTTGGGAAGATGGTAAAAAATAATTTTTTGACTTTTAATCACATTTTTGGCTTTTTTAGACAAATAAT
This sequence comes from Camellia sinensis, assembly GCF_004153795.1. Classification (NCBI taxonomy): domain Eukaryota; kingdom Viridiplantae; phylum Streptophyta; class Magnoliopsida; order Ericales; family Theaceae; genus Camellia; species Camellia sinensis. The sequence continues at coordinate 182,355 of NW_021027276.1, read as the reverse complement.
TTGGGAAGTTGGTAAAAAATTACTTTTAATTTTTTTTATTAATATTTGTTTATGATGTCAAATCACAGGAAAATGACCAAATTATCCCAATTTATTTAAAATATTTACAACTTCATCCATATAACACATTTTGACCCATGAGGGCTAAAATTGTAATTTCACCATTGGCTAAAAACCAACTTCCCAAATGAAAAAAAAAAAGAAGCCAATTTTTGACTTTTGCTACTAACCTAAAAAAGTGGCTAAAAGTCATGTTGCCAAAACACCCCAAAATCAAGGAAAAATTACCATTAAGTGGTAATCATTAAAAAATATTATATATTAATAAAAAAATTATAATTATAATTATTAATATTTATGGAGACTTATTTATAAGTCTTTTTTCAGACACTTATGGTAAGTTAAGTCCTGTATAATTTCTTATAGAGTCTCAAGTTCTATTTAGATAGGAATGTATTCCACAAGATCCTACATAAACGTAACGTGACGTGACACTTACATAAACATAACGTAACGTGACACCTATACCGCATGCCCCCTCATTCTTATGAGATGTAAAACATAGTTACAGAATTTCTCGACAGCCAAGGTTAAATATTATTAAAACTTTTGCCAACTCACTTTTGCCTACGGGTTGCCAACGTAGCTTTGTGTGTCGGCAAAACTCTTTGCCAACGAATTTTTCCTTTTAGCAACATATTTTGTTGCGTTGCGAAAAATGCAATTTCTTGTAGTGTATAGGTGTCACGTTACGTTTATGTAGGTGTCACGTTACTTTACGTTTATATAGATATGATCTATGGTAACATTCAATTTCCTATATATGGTTTTACGATTATTTATAATATTAACAACTAATATTGAGGGTAAATGTGTCAACAAACTTCCCATAGAACTTATGGGAACATAAGTTTTTTAATAGGAGTATATGTAACATATGTCTCTCTAATAGGACTTATAAATAATTCTCCCTAATATTTATAATGTTAATTACTTTTTTTTTATTTATTTTTTGTTCCTTTCACTGTTAGGCAATTTCTGCTAAAATCAAATTAAAGTTTAAAAAATTATTAATGAAAAAAATGTCATCAACTAAATTTTTAATGATAGAAATAATTTTAGAAAATGTTTAAGAACTCACTTTTTAGAAATTATATTTTAAACACTAATTTTGATATTAGAAATAATAGTTAAATTGGAGGGAGAATTAATAACATAAAATTAAAAAGTGATTCAAATTATTAAATTTTTTTTTTTTCATTTACTTCTCTTCACTCTTCTCCTAATTTATGTATTATTTCGACATCACAAAGTTCCTAATTAATTTCACAAAAGAAAAAATTTAAAATAAATAAATAAACCAATTATAAGAACATAAAATAAATCCAAAATACATAAATATATAAATACAAAAGCACACAACTTTAATTAAAAAAATATAAAAAATAAAAATAATAATATAAGAGGAGAGACAACAATATTCACAATTTACCTGGCTTGACTAGAGGTTTGGGGCCATTTGGTGCCTATTTGGCCTATTTTGGCAATTAGAAAGAAAAGGTAAAAAAAAAAAAAAATCAATTTATTAACTTATTTAGATCACTATCACTTTTTAATTTTTTTTTTAAAAAAGTCAATCAGTCAAAAAAAAAAAAATCACTTTCTAAAATAAGCCTAACTTGTACAATTGTTAAAATGGCATTTGTGTCTTTTTAACAAGCTATTTTTGAGAGGAAAACGAGCAAAGAGACAAGCAGGTGTACTATAGGTGCGTGTGGCACACACCACGTTTGTTTCGACAGAAAAGCTAAAAAATACACAGATTAATCCAAAATCACAAAGGAATGATAGAGTGCTCTATCGTCAAACTACAGAAGAGTAAAGTAAATTTTATCCTACATTAATTGTGTGTTCGGTTTTTTAGTCATGATTGTTGTGCATGTTATGATAGCAAGCACATGATTTTTTTCACAAAGTTTTTGGTTTATTTAAAGGATTGCGCAGATCATGCGATTTAATAATGCATCTGCCATAATTCAAATAATCTAATTTCTTCTGGATGAGAATTCTAAGCAATGGATCTATGTACAAAGGTCTTGTTGCAGTAATCCAACCACTTATCAAAGCAAAACTACATTGTTTTAAAATGTTTTGTTTGAATGTCATTTAGTTAGGTTTACACTGAATCATTGGATTATACACTGAAAAATATTATAAGTCTCAAATTTTCGGTCAAATAAATAACTAAATGTCTCCATGTGAGACATATGGTTTGGGGGGAAAACCAGCAAAGAGACAAGTAGGTGCACAATAGGCACGTGTGACACACACCACGTTCATTTTGACAGAAAAACTAACAAATATAGATTAGTCCAAAATCACCAAAGAATGATAAAATGCTCTATGGCCAAACCACATGGGAGTAAAGTAAATTTTGTCCTACATTAATTGTGTGTTCGGTTTTTAGTCATGATTGTTGTGCATGTTATGATATCAAGCACATGATTTTTTTACAAAGTTATGCGATTTAATAATGCATCTGCCATAATTCAAATAATCTAATTTCTTCTGGATGAGAATTCTAAGCAATGGATCTATGTACAAAGGTCTTGTTGCAGTAATCCAGCCACTTATTAAAGCAAAACTACATTGTTTTAAAATGTTTTGTTTAAATGTCATTTAGTTAGGTTTATATAGAATCGTTGCATTATATACTGAAAAATGCTATAAGTCTCAGATTTTCTACTAAATAAATAACCAAATGTCTTCATGTGAGATATTTGGTCATTTATTTGGTAGAAAAATTGATATTCCTAACATTAACCATATATACTTTATTGGTGGAGTAGTGCTATAGTATATGCAAGTTATGACATTTATGGGTTTGATTGTCATATATGTCATACCTCAATCTTTTGGAAGTTATAATAAAAAAAAAAATTAAGTTATAACCAAACACCACATTTATATATTATAAGCCAAAGGAGGTTTCTAATCCATAAGAGCATCCGCATCATCTTCGGCAAATTTTGAGTCAAATTATAATGCAAAATTCACTTTTGTATTTTAGTTAGCCTATTTTTTATGTGCACACTCCATCAAACTTTCTATTTTATAATTCTATTTTGTTAAAATATTATTTTTTATTCTTTTATCTTTTTCAATAAACAGCAGCAACACAATCACATAGGGAGGTTGACCGGGTAGTCGACCAGTCAGGCCAATTTTGGACATTTTTCTTCTTTGTGATAGGGTACTCATGAGACATCCGGTGAGACATTCGGGTGAAGGATCGGTCATGACTTTTTGGCCTAGCTTTGCTTCAGAAAATATAATAAAAAATATATTATCGTATGAACAGTGCCTCAACAAATCAAATGAGGCACTATAGCAATCACAAAATGAATTAAGGCTATAGAGAGTCTGATAGAGTTGATATTCACAGCTTTTGCTCTATATAATAGCTTTAAAGCCATTGTAGAGAGGCTGATGCGGATGCTCTAAAGCCTCTAAGAGTTTCAAGTTCCCAATTTAAATTTCATAATTTTTTGATATTTGGAAATTAAAAAAAAAACTTCTATTGACTAGTGCTTATTCAAGGGAAAAAAAATTAAAAATTAAAAAAAAAAATTTAATATCTCTTGATTTATCACGCTCAAATTAAAATTAAAATTTAAAAATTTAAAAATTAAAAAAAAAAAAGTTAACTAATCAGTTTTAAAATTTAAATTTTTATACTACTAAAATATATGAATCAATTCACATCTTCCATAGATTTTTCTCTTGATGTTTAATAGTTTTATATGCATTGACATTCTAATCTATATATCTATATTATATCAAAGAGACATTTTATTAATAAAGACAATGAAACCTCCAAAGTTCCATATGAAAATTTCAAATTTTAGTAATTATAATAAAAACGTTAAAAAAAATTATTGGTTCTCCTACCCGAACAAATTTCATAACCAATTAACCTATCTCACCAAAAGATTTTTACAAGATCATTGACCAGTAATCCTTATAATTTTGTTCTTTCTTTTAAAATATATTTTTAGGCAGGTTTTATTTCCTTAAACCCCTAAGCTATGCTTCCATAGGTAGAATTTTATAGTTTTTTTTAGATAGTATTTATCAATATAATAAAAGATTCAAAACTCCTTTCAAATATTGATAATGTGTTTGGTTTATAATTTTGGGTAGAAATTTTGAAAAGAAAAATGAAAAGGTGTGTGAAATTAAGTAAAATATAATTATATTTCATTCACATTTCACTTACTATTTTATTTTATTTTATTTTATTTTTATTTTTATTTTTTCAAATTCTTACCTAAATCCATGAATGAAAGATAACATAAAATTGGATACATTAATTTTTCAAATTCCTTTATCTTTTTCTAAATTTTTTGAATTAATATTACTTTTTAAAGTTGTGTATTACAAACTCTTATCATACATATCTCTGCATATAATAATGATTGAAATTTGTTTAAGTTGCTATCTCAAAAATTAGTGATAGAATCAAAGAAAATGGGTAGATCTTAAAGTTTTAAAGTAAAAATTTTATATTAGAATTTGTTCAAATGTAATTCTCTTAATATTTATAAATATTTTTTTTATTGATTGATAAAAAGCACAGTAAATATTAAGATTGTTTTTTTTTTTTATGATATTGAGTTATTAAAATATGATGTGTCGTAGGCTTAAACCAAAAATTATTTTGGGAGGGGGGAGTGGGGAAATCAACTCGATTTTTGGGTCCATTTTTATTATTTAATCCAATATTAAAATTTCCAAACTAGCTTATATCGGCCACGACCGTGAAATTAATTTTTTAATGATCATGAAATTTTTTAATTATTAGGTGGATGTCGCATTGGCATAAATATTAAATCGACTAGTTTCTAACTCACTTCTAATGTTCAGTCGAATACCACAAGTCAATCATAATTCATTTTCATGAAAGAGTTATGACATATCACAATTTATAATTTTGAATAAACAAACTTTCAGGCTTTACAAAATAAGAAAAAAATTAGTATATTGACAAATGTAATTTACTATTATCATATGCTAAATTAAAATTATGAAATTTATAAAATAAAATGTATTTATATTTTATCATAAATATGATTTCTTTAATTTTTACTAATTGAATTATGACATGAAATTTTTTATTAAGGCCTCTTATGTGTAACTTTGATTACTTTCCTTTTCAAATTTATAAATTTAAATTTTAAAATAGATTATTAACTTTCCTTTTGAAATCTGTAAATAAAGGTATAATAAGATATTTTTTTTTTTAAATGATTCAATAAAAACTAACCAAGAGAAGATTTTTTAATTATTTAAAAAATAAGAAATCAAGAAAAATAGTAGGTGAGTTTTGAGATTCACAAGACGCTTCTCATTAGAAATCCCCTTCCTTAATATATATACCGGTGAAACCCCGTGCTATGCATGAGATGTGAAAAAATTAATAAAATATGTTTATATAAAATAATATAAATAGTTAGATTTTTGTATGTAAATTATGAAAACAAAAATTATTGAAACCTACAATTTAAGTATCAATTTTTAATTTGTCACATCTTCAATAATGTAACTTTCAACCCCCATGCTAGAATTTTAAATTTGGGCGAGTTGAATCCAAACAATTTGAGTCAAGCCTGTTAATTTTTAAAAATTGAGTAACATAATTTTTAATTCGGTGAGAACCTATTTAAAATTCAAAAAAATTTAAATAGACTTGGACAGAGACACTAAATAATCTGAGTAATCAAAACCAAATTGTATATATAAATATAATTGATTATGTGTAACTTTGATAAAAATGAATAAATTTAATTGATTATAAATTATTTTGACTACATATTTTAAATAAATTTTATATTATTATTTTTATTTAACAACTAATTTTTGATTATTTATTATACATATGCTAATAAGGTATAATGAAAGTTTTTACATCATAACTAAAATAATATCATAATCAACATCACAATTAATTATAACGAATATCACAATATATCATAACCAAAAGGTGCATATGACATAAAATGAGCTGATCATTTTTTTTATCCATTCATTTCAAATCAAAAGATTCATTAAAATGATTTACAGTTATTAAAATGTCACTACTATAACAATATATATATATATATATATACATATATATTATTTTATTTTTATTTTTATAAAATTTTCATTTACCAACCACTTTCATAAAATGAAAATGACTGGTAGCTCGAAAAAAGTGGCCCGATTTTAGCTCGAATTCGAATTTGAAGACAGAGACAGAGGAGAAAGAGGGAGAGAAGAGAGGAGGAAGAGAGGAGAAGAGAAAGAGGAGGAGAGAGGGAGAAAGAGAGAGGAGGAGAGGAGATCGTCGCAGCACCACCGCCGTCGCCTCGCCGCCGCCGATCGTCGCAGCACCACCGTCGTCGCCTCCGGCCCCGCCTCCGCCTCCTCCTCCCCCTTCCCCTGTGATTATGCCCCCTCCAGTCCTCCTCCTTCCTCCTTCCTCCTCTTCTCATTCTCTTTTACTCCTCTGCTTTTGAAAAAAAAATAGAAATTAGGGGGATTCGGGAGAGCTCGTTTTCGAGCTCCCTAAAGATACCAAAACGGCGTCGTTTTGATGTCGAGCTAAATTCGAGCCAAACTCTTTCGAGCTACGTAGCGGGGTCGTTCATAAAAACATAGGCTTATTCCGGTTTTTATGTCATTATAACAACATGATTGCCCCCAACCGTCCACCATAAAACAAAGAGAAACAGTTTTATAAAAGAATATAGATCCTAAAATACTAAAATTACATACACACACAAACACAAGAGGAGAACTAGAGAACTGAAAAAAAAAAAAAAAAAAAAAAAAAAAGAAAAACACAGGAAAAAAAAAAAATACCAAAACGACGTCGTTTTTGGTGTCGAGCCAAATTCGAACCAAACTCTTTTGAGTTACGTAGTGGGGTCGTTCATAAAAACATAGGCTTATTCCGGTTTTATGTCATTATAACAACATGATTGCCCCCAACCGTCCACCATAAAACAAAGAGAAACAGTTTAATAAAAGAATATAGATCCTAAAATACTAAATTACATACACACACAAACACAAGAGGAGAACTAGAGAACTGGAAAAAAAAAAATATAAAAAAAAAAAAGAAGTTACAAAAGCAAAAGCATGACTCTAATAGTTTCTTAAGACAGTGAACATGGCCCAAAGCAACAAAGAGAGGGCAAATGTCATGGAAGCCATGGAAGAGTACTCACAGAACTTAACCAGAAAGGAGCTGTCATTGAGTAACAATGCACTCAGAGAGCCAGCAAAGGCAAAGACAAGGCACACAACAAATGCTTGGAAAGTGGAGGGCAGTCCTGCAAATATGAGAGTGGGAACTGGGCTGCCATTGATGAATTCACATGGGATTATTAAGAGAAGTGTGGTGATTGTGAAGGATGCTACCAATATAGATTCCAAGATTTTGGTTTGGATTGGTTGGACAGAGTTCAACTTCAACCCATCTCTCAGAGCTCCAAGAACTGCTGATACCATCCTTGCAATCTCATATGGTGTGGATAAGTTGTTTTGGTGGTGGTAGTATATCAGGAGGTGTTTCTGGCGGTGGTTAGCGCTCAACCAATCACCAATTGCCAAGTTGTTCTACTTTATCTCAATCACCGCCCTAAATTAGTAGACCTTATCTCTTCGGCTAATTACGTTTGAGTTGGAACTACTGTCTGTCGATCCTCTCTTCCATCGCCCGTTTGTTTTCGGGGGTAGAATAGGGAGATTCATAGTCAGAGAATTAATAGTGAAGAATTGTTAAATTATTTTTATATAAAATAATAAAACAAATAAAAAAATATAAAAACTTAAACATTAATATTTTTTAAAAAAATTCCTAATATATAAAAAATAAAAAAAATAAATTTTTTTTCTAATCTCCTCACTATTTTTCTAATACCATCTCTACCTCCTCCTTTTCCAATCCCCCTTCTAAGGCCTTTACTAATACCAAGGGATTAGGAGTCCCCACTCCATCTCTCAAAACAAACACTCCATATAGTAGTCTCACCTCACTATTGATCCCAATCCCCTTCCTATAATCCAAAACAAAAGGGGCCTTTATTTATTAGGTTATTGGATTCACTTTTGGGTCTAATATTAATGATCTAAACTGTTCATATTTTAATATTTGTTAAATATATTACACTTGTAAAAAAATAAAATTGATCAAATATCAAAAAATATGTGTTCAGAAAACTGTTTATTAGTTTTTTTAAAAAAATAGTTTGTAGTTCGATGATCTGAACACGTAGTTTCTAATATCTGATCAACTTAATTTTTTACAAGTATGATATATTCAACAAATATTAAAATGTGAACGGTTCAGATCATCGAAATTGGTCCCAAAAGTAAACCCAACGACCTAACAAGTAGAAAATTAAAAAGAGAGATAAATGAGAGGATCTTAATTCGAGTTTGTCAATGTGACAAATTTTTATGGGTTAATTACACTTTTTATTTTTATAATCTAATTCAAATTACACTTTAATTTTTATAATTTTAATTTAAATAATTTAATTCATACACTTTAAGTTTAGTTTTGCTCTCCGTTTGTTTGGATAAAAATATTTTCAAATGAAAAACATTTTTTGTAGAAAACTTTTTTTCAAAAATATTTTTCTGGAAAAATATTTTTCTATGTTTGGTAGTGGTAGTGGTGAAATGAATGTGAAGGTGGGGGGCAGCATGGTGGTGGGGGACGGTAGCAGTGATAATGACGGTAATGATGGCAGTTGCCATGTGTAGACACCTCATTTTGACCGGTCGTAAGACTTGGGCGCTTTCTTTTGATTACCCGATGATGATAATTAGAATGTGTTTTTCACAGAATCCTCAGTAAGAGAGATGGAATTTGAACTTTAATCCCAACATTCACCATGATGGCTAAATTATTTTAAACTATTAAATATTTCATTAGTTTAGTATTTTTGTAATTTTACATAATTTTATGTGTTTATTCATATTTTTGATTTTTTTAAATATAAATTGGTATAAATTATATATTTTAATATATAAAATAAAATAATAAAAAGTTATGTTATTTTCCTAATGAGCGAAAGAGACAAAGAGAGAAAATAGATGAGAGAAGAGATAGATAAATAAGAGACACAGAGAGAGAGAGAGAGAGAGAGACAAATAGACAGACAGTCAAAGGGGGAGAGGCTAAGGAAGAGAAAAAGAAAAAAAAGAGAAAAAAAGAGGGTGAGGCTAATTAGAGAGAAAAATGAAGTGGTGCGAAAGAGTTTGAAAAGGAAAATTAGTTTTTTTTTAGAGAGGGAGAGGGAAAATAAAATATATATTTTTTATATATTTTTATTTTCATTTCATCAATACACCATTCAAAAACCAATCACTAAAGCTGTAATTCCAAATTTTGAACTGAGAATTGAGAACACATTCCACAGACTTGAAAGTAATCAAAAGAAAGTTTGTAACTCAGAAAATTCATCATTTCCTCAAAATGTGAGTTTTCGCAAATTTTCATTTAATTTAAAAATGTGATATAATTTGTTTAAATACTTTATTTACTTCTTTTCATAACTGGTTTTTTTATCGCTTTACTGGGAAGGTTGCACCACCCACATATTTGCTGTAATTTAAATATTATATATAAAATGTTTTAATTTATTACTTTAAATAATTTATCCCGCCGGATGAATAGTAACCTCCGGCGGTGAATAGTAACTTCTGGCGGTGAATAGTACCTCCAGCGGTGAATAGTAACCCCGACGATGAATAGTACCTCCGGCGGTGAATAGTAACCTCCAGCGATGAATAGTACCTTCGGCTATTTAATTTTGCTCGCTTTCTATAGCTTAATTTCAGCACTATTATATGCTATTTAGGAGGCTGTTTAATTTGTTTCAATGATTTATGTTTTAAATATTAAGTTTGTTTATATTAACTAATTAATCAACTTTGCATAATCATCTCTGCAACCTCCCTCAATTCTTTACTTATTTCAATTAAAAAGTTGTGAAAAATTAAGATTGTGGTTCAAGTATAAGAAATGAACACTTCCATGCTTAATGGTTTAATCTCTTTGGAGATTCACTACCAAAGGCATAAAACGTTTTATGCTTAAGAGGTTCATTACCAAAAGTATACAACGTTCTATGCTTACGGATTTAATGTCCTGAGAGATTTACTACCAAAAGCATAAAACGCTCTATACTTAACGGTTTAAGTTCTTTGGAGGTTCACTATCCCAAATGTATACATGTTCTTATACTAAAGCACAATCTTTTCTTTTTCATTTCTCTTATTCATTAGTGTGTTTACTTTTAAGGGACTAATTGACCCTTAGAAATCACCAAGGAAAGTGTCATTATCACTTATTATCACATTTGGATTTCAAGTCATTATCACTGAAGTTTGGGTTTTTCTACGTCATTATCACTCTTTTGAGTTTGATTAGTCATTGTTGCACATCTTGAGTTTGACTTGGAATCCCTTATCGCGTGTAATTAAGTTTGACTCTTCCTTTGTAATTTCCGTCGAAGAAAATTTTCTCGGGTTAAGTTGATGCTTGTTTCTCTTTATTGAGTTTTGGACTTAGTGGGCGTAAATATCACTTTTGCATAAACAGGAGAAAAGATAAAGAAATGAAAAGGTAATAAAAAAGGCTAATAAAATTGGATTACAACCGACATAAAGAACCAATATGATTAATGGAATTCGGTCGGACGTTATACCGAGTTTATTGAGTCTGGACTTATTGTAATAAATTAGACAGCCCCTTTCATTTATTATTCATTCGGTTTTGTAATAATTATTTATTCGGACATTTGGGCATTCGGACCCTTATTCACGAGGACAAATATGTAATAAGTTGTATGTCTTCCAACTCCCATTCTTTCTCCCTTTTATTTCACTGCTTATGATGGTTAGGTTAGAGACATCATATTTTCAAATTAGCATTTCCATGACTTGCATCCATTCGTTTTGCATGCATAAAAGTTCGACTCATCATATTATTCAAATGTCAAATTCAAACTCTTTACATGAATACATGCTCTATCACATGCCTTGAATTGAGTCACATGCCATACTAGTAGCCAAGCTTATTACTTGCACGTTGTATGTGTTGCATTAGCCATATCGCATTAATTAGGATCATGTATTTTTTCTAACTATTTACTTTCTTTTGACTTGCCTTCGGACATAAGGTAAGTTTTTATGCTTTAGCATATTGTATAAGTGTAATTGTTATCATATCAAACATACTACCATGAGGCTAAATGCTTATTTAATATACCTATTTGAATGCCTGTGGATGAAGGCTTATCACTTGAATTGGGATACTTTGATACATGTATATATGAGATCACCATTTTCAGTGATACATATTCAAAATATTTTTTTCAAAATAAACATGGAATCAAACGTTTCAACTTTTCATGAAATTAGTCTATACTTGTATGTTACATATAGAACAAGAGCATATATTGTACATAAAAATCACATCATGATTAGTAGAGGCCGATCTTTGATCGGGTGAGTGGGGTGTTCAATTATTGACCTTCCTCTCTCATACCTAAGTTCCCGAACCAAGACACTTTGGTAACGACGGACTAATGGCCTTTGGCACGAGTCATGGGTTTCCTAAATTTCCCAAAATAAATATTTAGGTGGCGACTTTGATATCTGGCAGAGCAGTCCATTTTTGGCATTTGATTCAAAACATCAATTTTTCAAAAGAAATTGCCGAATTTGGACTCTTTTTGTGTTTCCACTATTTCACAAAATTTTATCTACATAAATATGTTCTTTGCATTGCATTTGCATTGGTGCGCCTAAGTCCCTGTGTTTGCCATCTGTTATTCTTGGACGGTTTGCCAGAGGCTTGCCTACAAGGCTTGCCAAAAGGCTAACCGGTCATGGGCTTTGTCAAATCGGGAACACAACCCTTGGATCTGGATTACCACTGTACCGTTTGATCCTCCTTTCATTTCTCGGTGTTAGGTGTGAGAGGTATATTAGGTAGTCTTGCTGAGGTACCCATTGTGACTATTGACCTAATGCATATAGTACGCTCTAGTGACCATTCAAATTAGGATAGGATGCTACCCGTACATGATGTTATGAAACCACTTGCTTGAAATAGTGCAACCTAGATCATATCAAAATCTAGGACAGGGTAACCCTACCCCCTCATAGGGGTGTTTTAGTTCTTTTTATGTGGTATGTGCTTTTACAGTGAAATATATAGGGTGGTTCATAGCAGTGGTACAAATGAGCAATCAGTCTGAGAACAAAGTTCAGTGAGGGTCATAGTTCAGCTACGTGTTGGGATTAATTGAGAATTGAGGCCGAAGTGTTGTCCATTTTTTTAAAATATGTTTTCTTTCTTTCTTTTTGCTAGGTAGTTTTTCATCATAGCTTCAGAAAGACTCGATATCCCCCGAGTTGTTTGGACTCGTTCTCATAGGCTTTGTAAAACGCAAGATCTTGTTGACGGTCAGCCAGTGTTAGCTTTTCTCCTACCGGTTACTCGAGGAAGAAGGAATATACAGTCAGCATCAGTACTAAGCACTTAGCAAACTCTTGTTCACTCACCAGCATCTAATTCATCCAGTCCAACAATGGCACAGAACCCAACACAAAACACAGAAGAAGTTGCTGCCATGATGACAGCAGTCCAAAGGACCATGGATACGGTCAACCAACGGATGGTCGCACATGATGAAGTCATCACTGATATGCGATGCCCATCTGGGGCATCTGTATCTACTGTACATCCGGTCTCGGCTGCCTAGCCAAATCCTGATCTCCCTCCACTACTGGAAACTCCTCAGGTCCTAAATCCTCAAGAGATGTTTCCAACAGCTTTAGCTTACAGACCTCCGGTACAACCTCCTACGGGAACCATTCCCTTTGATAAGAATGAAGTTGATCTAGCCATGATCAAAATTGCTAGGCTTGAGAAAGCCTTGAAGAAATCCCAGGGTTTCAATTCAATTTTGACATTGAGGACGGGTACACTGAGGCTTCAGTTAGGTTGCCAAAAAAATTCAAAATGCCTCACATCGATAGATTTGATGGGAGCGGGGATCCGATTGTGCATGTTCGCCTATTTTCAGATGTATTGAGGCCCATGGGTTTATCTAGGGCACAAAAACTGTCATTATTTGGAAGGACCCTGTCAGATGTAGCGGCCATCTGGTACGTCAAACTGGAGGACTCAGCGAAGCAGAATTGGGAAGAACTGTCTAAGGGGTTTGTCAACCAATACTCATACAATACTGAGATAGAAGTAACAATCAGTAAGCCAACCACTCAGAATCCTAAAGAACCCTTCATTGACTTTGTGGCAAGATGGAGGGCAAAGACAGCCAGAATGATGAGCAGACCTTCTAAAAGAGAACAAGTCAGGTTAGTGGCCCAAAACATTCTATGCTTAATGGTTTAATCTCTTTGGAGATTCACTACCAAAGGCATAAAACGTTTTATGCTTAAGAAGTTCATTACCAAAAGTATACAACGTTCTATGCTTACTGATTTAATCTCTTAGGAGATTTACTACCAAAAGCATAAAACGCTCTATACTTAAAGGTTTAAATTCTTTGGAGGTTCACTACCCCAAATGTATACATGTTCTTATACTAAAGCACAATTTTTTCTTTTTCATTTCTTTTTATTCATCAGTGTGTTTACTTTTAAGGGACTAATTGACCCTTGGAAATCACCAAGGAAAGTGTCATTATCACTTATTATCACGTTTGGATTTCAAGTCATTATCACTGAAGTTTGGGTTTTTCTACGTCATTATCACTCTTTTGAGTTTGATTAGTCCTTGTTGCACATCTTGAGTTTGACTTGGAATCCCTTATCGCGTGTAAATAAGTTTGACTCTTCCATTGTAATTTCCGCCGAAGAAAATTTTCTCGAGTTAAGTTGATGCTTGTTTCTCTTTATTGCGTTTTGGACTTAGTGGACGTAAATATCACTTTTGCACAAACAGGAGAAATGATAAAGAAATGGAAAGGTAATAAAAAAGGCTAATAAAATTGGTTAAAATTAGATTACAACCAACATAAAGAACCAATATGATTAATTGAATTCGGTCGGACGTTATACTGATTGTATTGAGTCAGGGCTTATTGTAATAAATTAGACAGCCCCTTTCATTTATTATTCATTTGGTTTTGTAATAATTATTTATTCGAACATTTGGACATTCGGACCCTGCTTCGCGAGGACAAATATGTAATAAGTTGTATGTCTTCCAACCCCCATTCTTTCTCCCTTTTATTTCATTGCTTATGATGGTTAGGTTAGGAACATCATATTTTCAAATTAGCATTTCCATGACTTGCATCCATTGGTTTTGCATGCATAAAAGTTCGGTTCATCATATTATTCAAATGTCAAATTCAAACTCTTTACTTGAATGCATGCTCTATCACATGCCTTGAATTGGCTCGCATGCCATGCTAGTAGCCAAGCTTATTTCTTGCACGTTGTATGTGTTGCATTAGCCATATCGCAGTAATTAGAATCATGCATTTTTTCTAACTATTTACTTTCTTTTGACTCGCCTTCGGACATAAGGTAAGTTTTTATGCTTTAGCATATTGCATAAGTGTGATTGCTGTCATATCAAATATACTACCATGAGGCTAAATGCTTACTTGATATACCTGTTTGAATGTCTATGGATGAAGGCTTATCACTTGAATTGAGATACTTTGATTCATGTATATATGAGATCACCATTTTCAGTGATACATATTCAAAATATTTTTTTCAAAACAAACATGGAATCAAACGTTCCAACTTTTCGTGAAATTAGTCCATGCTTGTATGTTACATATAGAACAAGAGCATATATTGTATATAAAAATCACATCATGATTAGTAGAGGCCGATCTTTGATCGGGTGAGTAGGGTGTTCAATTATTGACATTCCCCTCTCATACCTAAGTTCTCGAACCAAGACACTTTGGTAACGACGGACTAATGGCCTTTGGCACGAGTCATGAGTTTCTTAAATTTTCCAAAATAAATATTTAGGTGGTGACTCTGATATCTGGCAAAGCAGTCCATTTTTTTAGCATTTGATTCAAACATCGATTTTTCAAAAGAAATTGCCGGATTTGGATTATTTTTGTGTTTTCATTGTTTCACATTGTACTTGTGAAATCAGAATTAGAACCAACACACAAGTGGAGTCCGAACTGTAAAGGCTATTTCATTCTATCGAAAGGGAGCGCGAAAAGTCGAGCTACACCATGGTGATGGCGGTGTGGTGATAGAGATGAGAGTGGTCATGACAGTGTGGTGATATTGGTGAGACTTTAGTCTGGAAAATATTTTTTACTTTTGTAAAATTGAAAAATATTTTGTCCATATAGCCTTGTATCTGTTGATTATAGAAAATATTTCCTGTTGACTTTTATTTTCTGTTATATCAAACACCAGAAAATATTTTCCGCTCAAACAAATGGAGCGTTAATTTGGTCCTACCGTCTAAATCGGAGGTTAAAATTAACAATTTTAGGACATTTGTTAATTTTATAATTTTTCAATTGGTTTTTCTATTAAAGATTAAAATTATTAAGGGGTTGACTTAGTGGATAAAACTTGGGTGTACTCCCTGCAAGTCTCAGGTTCAATACCCACTAACAGCAAAAAACTCCTGGCTCATGCCCATACAATGCGTTCACCTTGACTTTAAATAGGGCTCTCACAGGTGGACAGTGAGATTGGTCATACTTAATGAACATGTAACTACTTTAAAATAATGGGACAAATAATGGGAATAGAGGACCTCCCCTTCATCTTTCTAAAATTATTCAAAGCCAACACCATCATTTGTGTTAGTGTCACCAAAATATCTTCACCTTTGAATCTATTCCTTTTTTTTTTTTTTTGGTTTTTATGGGATTCACATGAAAGTTTCATGAATTCCATAAAAAATAAGGGTAGTTATGTGCTTTAACATTGCCACATTAATATCACCCATGACACTAAATAATTGTTAAAAATGTTAGAAATTCTAAAAATTTTATTAAAATTTTTATTAAATATCTTACATAAGTTTGGGACCCACACGAGACTCATATTGTGTGAGTCTCACACCCATATATGATATTTGAAATTTCTAACATTACACAATAGTTGTTCCTTATTTTTGAAGGATTGAAAGGTTAATATCAGCAGAATCCTCTCCATTACATAGTTAGAATGGAAAGCATTCATTATATTAATGGTTGAGAAAGACACAAATCTCTATTTGAAATTCAAAAATAGTGGAGGGAAGATTTGAAATTTAAATCAATATAATAATTATAAATTATTGATTTTAAATTTTAGGGAGACTTTTTTTTTTATCAACATAAAAAAAGAACAACTTTATTGATGAAAAGACATACATTACATACGAAAAAACATCAATAAAGCAAAAGAAAGTGCAGAGAGCATCATAGTACACCCCCCAACCCCAATTAGGTTGGCACCAAGGAGGATACCCAATCACTTGCTAGCACAACCAAAGAGTTGGTAAGAAACCAACAAGAAAGAGAAAAAAACAAACACCAAGCCTCATAACCATTTGTGAACACACCAGCAAACCAACACACACCAAGTAGCTACAACATGCTCCACTAAAAGAAGGATAGAAAACACCCATCAGGTCAAGATCCACCCCTAATGCAAACTCTAACTTGCTGAAGGTTATGAACTAAGTCATTAACAGAGTATTTGATAGAATGGCAAGAAAATTTAACCCACAAAGCAATTCTAACCTTGATAGATTCACACAACCCATCAAGATCCACTTGAGCATTATTAAAAATACTGTCATTTCTCTATTTCTAGATCGACCAAAGCACTGCTAGGGCAATGCTCTCTAGATCATCTTCTCCTGTTTTTTGAGCTTAATACTAGTGCACCAATCTAACAGACCACTGACAGACCGAGGCATTAAACACTGTATACCCCACCAGTGTAAAATCCTAGACCAAATCGTCTAAATAAAGGGGCAACTAATAACACATGATTGACACTCTCCACCTCACCTTTACAGAAAATACATCTAAGATCAGCACCACTACTAGGAACTCCAATTCTATGGAGATAGGTAGAAGTCTTAATCCTACATTTCCAAGCTAACTAACCAAAGAACTGAACTTTGGGTAAAGAGACATTCTTCCAAATGAAATATGCTATTCTACTATTATTAACAGGACTTAACTCACACCCCTTATAAACAGAGGCAACAAAGAAGAGCCCTGATGTATCAGCAGTCCATCTTAACCTATCAGATGTCCCAACCCTAAGAGTAGGTGTATTGTAAACCATCTCATATAACCTCCTCAAATCCTCACATTCCCACTAGAACAGAGCTCTTCTGAAGCGTAGATTACC
Organism: Camellia sinensis; assembly: GCF_004153795.1. Classification (NCBI taxonomy): domain Eukaryota; kingdom Viridiplantae; phylum Streptophyta; class Magnoliopsida; order Ericales; family Theaceae; genus Camellia; species Camellia sinensis. The sequence goes on along the minus strand of NW_021027276.1, from coordinate 164,913 downwards.
CTCCTAAAACCCAATCCTCATACTAAGTATCAAATTCACAGATTCAGCTTTGTCCACTGATAAGGAATACAGTCTAGGAAACTCCTCTTTCAAGCAAACATTGCCAACCCAGTGATCCTCCCAAAATTTAGTTCTCCTCTCATCCCCAATAACTGTACTTATCTTGCTCTTGAAGAAATCAACCAACTCAGGCCTAAACCAGGCAACACCCATAATACCTTTCCAGATTTGGAAAGATCAGATCTGGAGATAACCACAGATAATGACCACCAACCCCTACCAGCCTCAGTGTATTTACTACAAATCACCTGCTTCCACAAGGCACCATCTTTAGAACCAAACCTCCACCACCACTTCAAAAGAAGACAATCATTCATAAGTCTAAGTCTCTTGATTCCTAAGCCTCCTTGGCTTTTACTCTGAGAAATCTCCTTCCAACTAATCAGATGTATTTTCCTTCTAAGCTCATCACCTCCCCAGAAGAATCTAGATTGAATTTTATCTATTTCCTTTGTAACTCCTGCTGGCATTTTAAACAAAGATAAGTAGTAAATTGGTAAACTAGAAAGCACAGATTTTATCA
>NW_021027276.1:122866-150320 GCF_004153795.1 Camellia sinensis | reverse complement strand
CCAGTCTTCGTGTGAAAGAGAATCGAGGACAAAGAAATTTTGGGGAATTTTGTAACGACGAAGTAAGACTTTTTGTATTTATAGTTGGTTCTTTCAAATTTCCTGAGATATATATGGAAATTTTCTTGCTTTGTGATTAATTGTTGGTAAACTATCTTATACTGTTTTGTTTGGAATCTCTTTCTTCTTTTTATTTATTTTTATTTTTTTATCGAAGAAAATGAACAGCAACCTAGAGGATGAGATCAGCTTTATGCTGATGAATCGAAGTGCAAATAAATTCTGATGAATCAATTTTTTGTTGATGATCACAGTGCAAAAATCAATGTTGATGATCACAGTGCTGATGCTGATGAATCAATGTTTCAATAGTGCAAAAATGAAACATTGATTTTATCATCTGATGAATCAATGTTTCATTTTGGTCAGAGATCACAGCATTCAATGTTTCATTTTTCAGAATTTAACATTGATTTTTGCACTGTGATCATCAACAAAAAATTGATTCATCAGAATTTATTTGCACTTCGATTCATCAGCATAAAGCTGATCTCATCCTCTAGGTTACTGTTCATTTTCTTCGATTTCCAAAAGTACTACATACCCTTTTGCCTCAATACAGGCAATTCATGGAAAAGACTTGTAGTTACTTCCAAATTTCCAACCAATTGAATCAAGGTTGCACAGCCATATAATCAAACAAAAACACAAAATAAATTTTTTTGTAAAATCTCAAAAAACATTACAAACAAATTTCAGAAAAAAAAAATATATATATATATATAAGTATCAATCAACCACCAAATATTATTTCAAACATCAAAAAAACTATTCATAAATTTACAAATGCTCCCCCCTATCTCTACATTCCAAACCATCCAAAAATTATGTTTATAAACATCAAAAATTGTCCTCAACTTCAAAACCGTTCAAAGAGTTCTAAATTATAGATATTTAAGATACTAAATTTTCAATTTTGACATCACTCTCTTGAAGGTGAGAAGAGTGCAGAAACATGTTGAGACTCTTGATATGTTGAAAATCAAAAACTCAATGCCAAAGAGCAATGAAAGTCAAATCCCACTGTTGCAGTCCCATTTCAACAGCAATAGGCGATGTGTTCAGTTGGGCATTTGTGAGGTCGAGATGCTATGGTTGTTTGCCTATATGAGTGCATCAATATCAACTTGTATATGATTTTGAGGTTAGGTAATTTGTTTAAAGCCACTGTCAGCAACCGAAGTAGAAGAGCCAAAGCTATTCTTTGTGGCAACAACATCCCCCAAGCCAAGTCCATAAAATTTTACTGTTACCAAAAACAAAAATAATTATTAGTGGATGTGCTTTCAATGAAAATTAAGTTATACTAATAACATGTAGACATTAAAAGCCAAAGCAAGCATATATTTATGTGCAAAGTAAATAATAGTGACAATAGACCATACAAATGCTTCAATACACCAATTTCATTGTACATACCTTATTTGTAATTTCAACATATAAATATTCATCATTGAATGGTGCCATGTGTATTCTGCAGAAGCAATCAACTTTACAACATAAGGGAAAAAAAATAATAATAAAATTAAAAAAAAAAACATATAATAGAGCACATATTTATCATGGAAGCAAATATGGTAAGGAACACTAGAAAACAAATTTCACATAGGTCAACTAAAAAAAAAAAGAAAAAAACTTTGTATAACTCAAAGAAGCCTCAGCTTCTTTCCTTAGAACTTAGCTATTACTAAGGAAGCAAAACATATTCAAAAATTAACCCTTAAAATACTGTACCTATCTTCAATCAACCAAAACAAGAGTACACTGATAGATCGTTGATCAGTAGTAAGTGATATCTTCCTATTCTAATCTGTATCTGCTGATAACATTTAACCATTAATATAGCGATCCCGATTTTTCCTTCATTGTTTAATTGTATTCCAGACTTAGTTCCGTGGATGTGTTGTTGTCTTATTCCCGTTTCTGTCCTTTACTCTTTGTATATGAGTCTTGGGTTGTGTTAGGCAGGTGTGAAACATGTTGGTTGTGTTTGGAAACCAAGGGTTGATGTCCAGATTTTGGACTTGATGCTCGAGCGGACCTGTTTGTATATCAGTTCGAAAAACAGCTTTTTGGATCACTTTTTCGGGCCATTCTCTTTCTCCAACTTTTCGAAGCTTATGCATGATTATATTAGATTCATCTCATTAAGTAAGATGCATGTACATCAATTAGATGGTGACTAATCATTGATGAATGCACCTATATATACAATGTATAGAAGACTAATGCTAATACATTGAATGTGATGGATTTATTCTGAATGAATCTTAGAGATGCATTATGTATCTATTATGAATATGTAAGATGCATTAATCTATCTAATGAATTCATTAATATAGAAGATACATTATGTATCATGAATGTATGAGATACATTAATCTATTTAATGAAGTTCATTGAATGAATAACTTGAGAGTTTCTCTCTTTAGACTATATCTTCTCTCTATAAATACATCTAGTTCTAGTGATCTTCTACCCTAGTTCCTTTGTATTAAGTCTGGAGCTTCCCTTGATCTTCGTTTTGATTCAAAAAATTGTGGGTTTGGAGCACATCCGAGTTTCTTCATTATCTTCTTTGAGTCTCTTCATTTGAGATAAGGATAACTACTCATTTTTATGATCTTTGGCATAAACTTTTGGTCATTTTTATTTAATGTTGGAGTTGAGTAATTTTGGGTGTTAGGGTTTCAAGATGTAAAAGAGGGATTTTTATGACTCATTCATGTGTATTTTGGGTCTTAAAACGATGGTAATGATGATTAGTAATGATATTTGAACCTTTGGGTTAATATTGGAAAAGGGGGAAGAAAAGCCCTAATTTTTGATAAATTAATTTATATAATAAATTTTGGAAGTTATGGAAATATGAAATTGAGTTGGAAATAATGAAATTGGGTAGTTATGATATGAAATGGTGTAGTTGGATTGATTAATCACTCACCTTTGAAATTGTTAAGAAATTATCTGTTTAATGCATTTATTATCTGTTTAGAAATAATTGTCTTGGGCTATCGGTGGAGGATAGTCTTGATTGTTATAGACACTGCATGATGATTAGGTGAATTAAAACTAATCGGTTGAATATGTCATTGAATATGATGGTTGGAATAATACATCGAATTTGTGTATTGATTGATCGTGTATATGATAATTGTTTATATATATTGTATTGTGTGAGATGAGATATGGGATGTACTCCACGATTTGGGAGGAGATAGAGGATGGACTCCTAAACCAGATTTTATTTAGGAGGAGATAGGGGATGGACTCCATTGATACAGCAAATCTGTGTATCATTTATGAAGTATGAAGTGATTTAATATGAGTTGTTATCTCATGTGAATTGTGAAGTATGGAAGTGTTTTTTTATGAGTTTTAATCTCATTTAAATTGTTGATATTGGAAAGGATCATAGACATACTTGTCATGGATTTGGATTGTGCTGTATGTCGGTTTATATGAGTTAAACATTTATCAAATGCTAATGTTTTAGTTATTGCTCATATTATGTTTAGTATATATCTACTGGGTGTTGGCTCACCCTATATGGGACATCATTTTCAGGTGCAGGTGATATGCTACCTCCAAGGACGTAGCTTGGGAGGTTGTAGAAGCAGAAAGCTTACTTTTGTGATTATTTTTTGTGTTACATGTATATCAAGCCAAAGGCTTATTTTGTGTAAAGAGTTCGAACTCTATTTTTGTTGAACCCAAGTGTTGACTTGGAAAGTTGTAAGCCTATAGGCCATTTATTTTTGTTGTCAACATGTAATATCTCTTGTAAGAATACTCTGATGTTGGGAATATGATATCTCTTTCTTGTATTCTGAATGTATAATTATGAGTTTATTTTGAGAGCGTTACAATTAATAACAAGTAACAATGACACAGGAAAATCAACTACAACATCTATTTTCAAAACTCATAAATTAAAGTTGTACTAATGCCTTCCTTGTCATGTCAGGAGTGAAGGACCGATCAAAGATCGTTTTGGTTAAGGACCCAATTAGTCAGGAGAAACGGTTTCTTGAGATGCGAAAGAACGCAAAGATGGAGAAGGCTTCGAAATCAATCTTTGAGATCAACTTGGAGGTTGATAGGCTTGCCTGGCATATATTTTATTTTATTTCTTTTTTCATACAAAATTCTAATAGAAGGATGAATTTGTTGTTGATAGACTGTTTAGTTGATTTTTTATTTTATTTCATTGGAATTGGGTAGGTGTTAGCTCTTGAATCAGTAATCTCTAGAGGTGGTAAAGTTGTAGAGAGCGATGTGTTGAATCTGACCGAACTGTTGATGAATCAACTGCTTAAATTGGATGGGATTATAAGTGATGGGGATGTGAATTTGCAGAGGAAAATGTAGGTAATTTTTTATGTGCATTATGATGTGCGTTTTAGATTTTGATTTGATCATCACTTTAAGATACTAAATTTTCAATTTTGACATCTCTCTTGAAGGTGAGAAGAGTGTAGAAATATGTTGAGACTCTTGATATGTTGAAGATCAAAAACTCAATGCCTAAGAGCAATGGAAGTCAAATTCCACAGCTGCAATCCTCATTTCAACAACAGAGGTACTCGAATGGGCAAATATCCTCACCAAATCAACAGCAGCAAGCGAGGCGTTCGGTTGGGCATTTGCCAATACAAACACAGCCCCCGCCACCACGTTAAACCCCAGGGCATTCAACTTCTGGACTAGTTGTCATAACTACACAATGGGAGACATTTGATTCTAGGCTAGCCACGGTGCCAGGGCACCCTTCAATGTCCACTACTGCATCAACCATTACCACCATCAATTCAGTACAACATCCAAAAGTCAATTGGGATTTGCTTTGAGTAAGTAGTGAACCAAGTATCCCTTCTAGTGTGTGTGGATGAGTGTTTTGGATTTGACTCGAGTTGGTTTCGTATCTTATTCTCTATTCTTTCTGTATTTAGAGCACCTCCCCCTTTTTATCTATCATTCAGTTCATAAAATAAATGGGGTTACTTTATTATAGACAATAATATTACTTTGTTCTTTTCTATTTCTTTGTTATCCTCCCAAGTCATTGTCATATGTATGTTTCTGGCTTTGACAGTGATAACAGTGTCCCTATGTAGATTTGTTACTTGAGATGTTAGGATTTTAAGTGAATCATAAGTGCATTTGGAACTCAAAAATCTCATTTGGTAAAATATTTAATCTCTCTCTCTCTCTCTCTTCCTCACCTCATTTGTGTGTGGGTAAAGTAGGTCAATCCAACTTTTGGTGTATTTGTGAGTTACCGTAATAGAAATGCAAAGTGCACAGAAATTTAAAAAAAAAATAGTGGTTCATGCATAATGATTAATCTTTTATATCTTGCTTCCTTTGGAGTATACAAAATGACAAAGAAGGGAATATATTGAAAACAGATTTTTGTACTCGAATAACTAACCCATGCAACTTTATATGAAGACAAGCCTTATTACTGCTATGCAGGAAATGATGACAGTGGATTAATTTATACTTCTAGAAAAGATGTGTTTATTCTGAGTATATTAAACACTTTTTCACATGTAGAAAACTGAAAATCTCGAAGTTCCCCCCGCCTTTTAATGATATTATGTAATAAAAGCTCCTACATTAAGGAGCATATAGAAGAAGGAATGCAGAAAATAAATTTTGCTTCATTTACTTACCTGTGTGAGGCCGAGACGCTACGGTTGTTCGCTTATATGAGTGCATCAATATCAACTTGTATCTAATTTTGAATTTGGGGTAATTTGCTATGAGCCGCTATTAGCAACCGAAGTGAGAGAGTCAAGCTGTTCTTTGTGGCAACAGCATCCTCCGACTCTAACCCAATTCCATAAAATTTTAGTGTTCCCAAAAACAAAAAATACTCATTAGTGGATATTTGTTTCAATGAAAAATTAAGCATATACTAATAACATGTAAATTTTGATGGATGAGGGAATGAGGCATGGATTATGATATGAGTCAATAATATTAATAAAACATAAATTAGATTTAATCTTGGAAAGCAAATGATTTCTTTTCCATTCTTTTGACATAATTAATCTGTGTGTTCCAATGAATGTGTCAGAGAGTTTTTTGTATTAGTGTGGTAATTCTTTTTTCATTTAAATCAAAGGAAGGCACTCTAATGAAACTCAGATAAGTTATTTCAGATATAAAATCTGGATCCGGTCCTTTATTAACCATTTTGCTACACTAAACTGGTGCTAGTCACCATATGAATGTACATTTGTATATGAAAGAGAAAGTAGGAAAGTAGGATAAGAGAAATAATAGCGAAGTGGAGACTGTAAAAAATGTGTAGAACTGTCAAAAAAGAAAGAGAATTAACTGTAATGAGCACTTTAATCAATCCAATGGAGTAATGGGAAAAAGTTCCCGAAAAGAACCATCTGTGATGATCATTACAATCATAGAACAAAAACAACAATAATTGTGCACAATCAACTATTAAACTATCCTATAAGCATTCAGGAAAAGATCACCAATACTATTTTTTATAACAAAAATTTCACACTGGATTCATAAATGCTTACCTTATATTCATTAGGAATACAATTTCCTTCAAATCATGCAACAACCAGATCTTCAGTGCAACTTTGAGGACCTATCAGAGTAGAAGAAAAATAAAGGCACATATAAAATAACAATGGATACTACAAAAAGATCTACACAGTATCTTTGATTACTCCAGCAACTGAAATAGATACATTATCATTAACAAGCTAAAAACGTGAGTAAATTTGCAAAACATCCACAAAAATCTCATTTTAATAGAAAAATAGAAAACATGTATTGAACGGAATTCAACACTTCCATTCTAAGAAAAACGCATAAATCCATGAAGTAAAAAAAATGCAACGCCGCAATAGTCGCTGATTATCTAAGAAAGGATGCCTTGGGGAGCAAAGCAACTTCACAAAATTATTACATCTTAAATCAAGTTTAGTTGTAAACTTTAAAGCATTTATAAAAGTGCCTAAAAAGTGTTTTCAGTATAACAACATTATGCAGATATGCCAACTCTAGACTCTTGCTCAGAAAATCCAAAACAGATGAAAAATGAGCTATCACAAGTTCCTATATTAATCTTACTTTGACGACTGCCTTCAAAACTTACAAAGAATAAACAAATGAAACCATATTCAAGCAATTGTAGGGGAGCTCATTATTTTGGTGGTTCAACCAATAAAGCCCCCAAATTCCCCTGTTTAATGTCAAACAGTGCGCAAAAGGAAGAAAATAATTAGCCCCAAATAAAGTCTATAACTTGATAAGATCAGAACTCACCAAGGATCTTTTAACCTATAGCTGGAGTATTTAAAGTAGCCTTCCAAATTTCATCATCTCATTTTGCTGTTAGGCTTGCAACAACCTGCAAGGATTTCAACTGTCCCAAAAAATAATTAGCCCCATCAACCGATTCAACCGCCGCACATTGAACTCCTCGACACACAAATCAAGCTCCCTCTGTTCATTGGAAACCCTACTCATACCCTTCAAGCTCTCAATCTCACCATTCCCATCCTCCACCATCGAATTTAACCCACTCAATTCACACCCCAATGCCGGAAAAGAAGAATTAGGCAAAAAATCACTGTAATGGCTTCGAAAAGCTGGACCCATGTTGACCACATCTAGGGTTTTAGCTTCAAAAGATTGGGTAGATGATCAGAATTGAAATGCTTTGTAGTCATGGGAGTGGATCAATTGGGCTTGAAAAGGGATCATGAGGAGGAAGAATGAAAGGAGAGAGAGAGAGAGAGAGTAGGGTTTGGGGGAATTGTGAAGTTAGGTGGTAGAGAACAGAGAGGAGGTGATGGAAGACTCACGCATGAAGGTGCGAAGGGGGTTTGGCGGCGGCCAGAGAAATTTGAAGAGAAAAATCAATAACCAAGTGGAAACAAACATACCTCAAGAATCAATAACAAACATACCTCAAGAATCGATATCAAACATGCCTCAAGAATTGAACTAAAATTTTTTCTAGATCGAAGTGAAGAGAACGAAACCCTTCCCCTTCGAACCATCGATCGTCGCCGTCGCCGTTGTCGTCGCCTTCGCCAAACCAATCTCGCCGCCGATGAGAGAGCATTGTTCTAGGTCAAAGTCTTGTCGCCGAACCAATCTCCCTTTCGAACCCTCTTTATTCTCCCTCTCTTCTCCATTTAGCAACTTACAATGCTCCTTCAGGACCCATTTGAAGCAAAAAGTTTGTATTTTGATAAACTTTCTTTTTGTTCTAATATATTTTTGGTGATTGGCGCCTTCTATTTTATTTTGGCGCCTATTATTTTTCAGTCATACCATTTACGACATAAATTATGTGCCGTAAAAAGTGAAATATGTTTAACGGCTAATATACATGTGTCGTATATAGTTGATGTATTAACAACATGTCATATGCACATCATAGAAAATTTTATTATTTAAGGTTAACATTGCAAGTCATAAAAAAATCATTGTTATTTGCATTCACGACCTACACAATAGACACGCCGTGGTTGGGAAATTGTTTACGACATGCAAAAAAAAAAAAAAAAGAAGTCGTAAAAGTGAGAAACCACAACTTGCATTTACTACATGTCATTGATGTGAAGCCATAAAAGTCCAATTTTGTTATAGTGAAAGTACAAATGCATTATGTATATGTCTTATACTTGTAACCAAGTTAGTTTACTTAAGCTCTAACCCTAACTAGATCATGTTTTGGTACACAATTAGGCTTCATAATCATCCTACATTCCATTGAATTCAAACTAAATCTAAAATATCCAATCAATTTCCAACCAAAGGGAAATTTGGACTTTTCATACCAATTTTTCTTAAATACACAAATACTCTCTACACTTTTGAGCACAAAATACACTCACACACTTACATATTTAGCTGAGAGGAAAGAGAGGGCAAGCGAGTGAGCTTGGTGAAGGAAAAGAGAGAGAGAAAGTTTTGTTAGCAATTCAACTAAACCTCGAGTAAGCCACATCACCATCTCTCATTCTATTTCCTTTTTAAAATATATGTATTAGAAGTTTAAAATCATATTTTCATGTGTTGTAATGGTGTTCATATGTTTAGAGTTGATGAGTTGAGTTTTGATCCTCCTTCTACTCATATTTTCTCTTAATAGATGCAAAACTACATTTTTCTTTCCATATCCCCCATTATTTCCAAAGACACACCATCACTTTAAAAATCTAAGTTGTTGATACATTATTTAGTATGTTTTCATCACAAAAGAAGTGAAAAATTTCTCTTAGTTGGTCTCGTTTCTCACCAATCTTCTTAATTTGAGTATTATGCATGAAAAACTATTTCTTACATCCAATTTTTGAAAATTCTAGAAAAATGTAGGAAAATCTCTTGAACCTCCATTTTATCTCAATAACTTCCTTAAAGAGTTAGCTTTCAAGAAAAATTGGTTTCATTGAAAAGGAGTGTGCGGTTTGAAAGAAAATCCAATTTTTGTAACGGTCGACGGATTTGGATAGAGCTGGAGTGTTTCGTAAATAACTAAAAATCTAGAAAATTTATTCCATTTCCAAAATATGTTATGAAGACTAGATAAAATTCTCTATGAACCATAGGAAGACTAGGCTCAGGAAAAATCTAAAATGGTCCTTTTGATTTTAATCTTTAAATGGTACTGAATCTAGAAATTTAGTTCTACATTGGTGTTCTATGCTCTCATCTTCGTGAATATGCTTATTAGTATATGATCATATCTTGGTATGATATTGCATGTGTTATGGTAATATACCCTTTATTTAGTCATTTGATGATGTTTGTGTCTATGAAAATTTTATTTCAATTACTTGTGCTAACTAACTTAAAACATTAATCTAAATGGAAAACTTGATGGGGTGGTGTAGACACCCCATTTTCGACCGTCCTCAAGACTTGGACGTCACCGTTTGAACACCCGGTGATCATCCATGTTTGTGTTTGTTTGGAGTTCCCGGAGGTCTCGTCTACGCGCCTTGCCTCAGGATCTCCGAACTCGACTGTTTAGTGTCTGGTTTTGCACCAAACACTTGTGTTTTGCCTTAGAGGGGCAGGAAATGCCTTGTGAGGCATCCCCACACATCACCGGCCATGGCCAGAGGCCACCGGCTGGTGTTTTGTTGCCATCGGCAATGTATATTGCCGGTCGGCATTCTTTGTTGCCGGTCGGCAGTCTATTTTGTCAAAATGGCAATTTTGAGCAGCCGACTGTCTACAAGTGGCTAATGGGGTTTCGATCACATGAGTATTGTTATGAGATAAAGTTATGTTTAAATTGAATTGGTTGGCGGGATGTGTTCCCTTTTGAATCTAAGGTCTTGCGCAAGTGGTTGTTTCGGAACCCTTGAACGAAGTAGTTGTATTTGGACCCTCGGTGGTTTTGGTGTAAGGAGGGAATGGGCAAGGCCCTGATTCTACCATCTCTTTTGAGGTCCTCGGTTGGCACTACGCGGTATGTAACCATTGGTAGGCATCTGAGGTAAGGTTTGCAAAGTAGCAAAAGAAGGGGCATACCGAATTTGTGTCCAATTCTTGTGGTTGGGAGGATGAAATCTCTTTGAGAGATTTCTAGACTACTAACAACTAACTTTGTAACCCTTGTTGTTTACTTGAATATCATGTTTCTTTCCCCTATTATTGTAATTGCTATTGTATATTAGATTGGGAAAAAGGGACGGGGTGTGTGTGCATTTACTGGGCATTTAAAACACATGGCGTTTCACTCTAGGTATCGAAGAGGATTTTGTAGTAGAAAATGAAGAGCCGGAAACTTTCAAAGAGAGCTATATTTTTTTTTTTTTTTTTTTGGGACTAGAAAAAATTAATGTATTAATTTACTGACTTACTTAGATCACCTTATTTTTCGGATATTTTGTATCTTTTTTTAAAAAAAAAAAAAAAAACCAACATAGTTCTCCACGTTGCTTATGAGACCTTGCGTCAATACCTCTTAAGATCTGTCAAAAGGATAGCCTTGCTACCTAAGAAAGTTGTACTTAGAAGGAAGGATAATTTGACTCTTCCAGCAATCTAGGATCTGACTTGGTCATTGACCATAAGACTCGTAAGTTACTTTCCTTGACTACAACCCTTAGTGTAAATTTTGGGGCATCACAGTGATGATGGTGGTGGTGATGGTATCAGTAACAATAGTGATGGTGGTGGTGGTGGTGGTGGTAGTAGTAGTAGTAATAGTAGTGGTGGCAGTGGCATAATAGTGATAGTGGCAGTAAGTTTTAATAGTGTGTATTGATAGTTATATTTACTATTTATAAATTCAGTCAAAATCAAGTAAGTTTCGTATGACTTAAAATGTTTTTTTAAGTTTTAGCCTATATTTTAAGAGGCACTCAAAATTTTAAGTAATATCAATTGTGGTTATTAAACGAACTTAATTGATTATCACTTAATACATTCTGTTTTAAATGCTGAATCATATTATCGAACATTTTGTAAGTGGTACACTTATAGGTATTTAAGATTATGAATCACCCAACATATAAGAGTTTTAGAGATCAAATTTTTTTTCTCGAAAAGTATAAATTTTGTTACAAAAAACATTTAGGAATTAATTTCAATTGTCTCGTCCCAAAAAGTAAAAACAAAGAAAGTTTTTTTAGACAAAATTTTGAAAATGTCACTAATAAATACACTTTTAGAGACAAAATAACTTGGTCCCAAAAAGGTTAGTAATTCATCACTAAATGTTTAATTTTGTCGCAAAAATAATATAATAACACTTTTGGCGACATAAATATTGTCTCCAAAAAATAATTTTGTCCATAAATTTTTGTCTCTAAACCCTTAATTTCTTGTAGTGAATTTTATAAGATTAAGTGCTTGAATTATTAGTACGGTGATATTAGATTCGAGATGTAATACTGATTGATCATATTTGTTTTAACTTGTTGATTTGAGATTAACTTTATAAAATTTCGTAAAAAATTTATTACAAAATAGGTAATTTCATTATTTGTATACAATGAGGATAAAATTATATTGGGTTTTCACCTCTACAATTTATGTGTACACTTAAAAACAATTGACAAGTATTTTAAAATTGTTCATTTTGGCTTTCAATTTAGATGCAAGGACCAAATTAGAATTATATTAAATTATTTAATTTAAAACTATAAATGTTAAAGTAAAATTTAAATCAAACCACCAGGCTGAAAATTGAATACCACATCCAAATAATTCTACAGCCAAGCATGGTTTATTAGGACTCAAATCCCATCTCCTATCACAATAATAAAAGGCGTGCCTTCAATCGTCAGGGACGAAATCAATATTTAATCATCGTAAAGGTCAAAAGATAAATAATATATTTTCGCTATATAGACAAATACATATGTATTACAACACGATATATAAATTATATATATATATGTACAGGGAGCAAATATTCCCCAATGCCCGTAGTCCTTTCGTCAAAGCTCCGCTTCTATCCGATTGACCTGCGAACGCAACGGTGGTGAGCTACCCAGTGGTGTGTTACTGGAAAATCCCTCTCACGATCAAGTTAGCACACACTCAGAGATAGATAGAGAGAGAGAGAGAGACAGAGAGAGAGAGAGAGAGGAAGAGAGTTGGATGTTTAGGTTTCTCTCACCAAATTATGTTCCATCCCCAGCATGGGGGGCGCAGTCATGCTTATATATTTTCTGCGTTCTCCTCTGCACCCACTCGTCTATTGACACGTGGACTTGCTCTCCCATCTGTTAGTGTAAATCCAGCTAAACACCACCTAATCAAACCGCCAGACAATATTAGAGGGAATGAACAGCCCGGCAACATCACCTCGGCCTCCTACGACCATGCTATGTTACTAGTCTGATGGCGCCACTCGGTAAAACTGAGCTCCAGACGGACTAGGCTGCTATCCAGAAGATTCTTCCCACCGAGCTAAATGTGTGAACCATGAAACCCGGGTTGGCCGACTATCACCTCGGCCAAGTTATCTCGGCCCAAACGTGGGATCTGGGCCTCGACCGAGCAAACCAATTCTGGAGAAGCCCACGTTAGCTCGGTACAAACCCGCTTGGACCTATCTCTGTCCGGCTTCTTTCACGGCCCAAAGCCAGATTATAAATCTCTCTCTCAATTGCCCCTTAATTCCGTCCGTGCAAGCGTGATTGGGATTACGAAATCTGATCGGGGTCGATTCTCTGCCCGACTTGAATCCGAAAGACGTTGATCGAGCTAATCCCCATGCTCGGTTTCTTGACTTGGTCGGTCGACGCCTCAACTTGCCATCCTGTCTCTTCAGAACTGACGCCGTCGTCATTATGGACACACGTCCTTTGTTCATTGGTCTCGAGCAGCCAACCCTGCCGCCTCTTCATTTTTCAAATTTTTGGCGCTTCTTTTCCTCCTATAAAGGCGTCATTTGTCCCTTCAACTTTATTTCCTATTGTTTCTCTTCCATTCTTGACAACCTAACATTGTAGAGCTATCCTCTCCTTCAAACACCATTCTTGCCTTTGACTGTCTTTGTGCTCGAAGATTCGACTTTTGCCCCCAAACTGGTAAGTTCTTCGAATCCCTTAATTGTTTTTCATTTGAAACTCACATTTTAGGGCACGATAGCTGTAGGTTTTAGGATGTCACTCCCCAAAAACCACTTCTGCCCCTTCTCTCTTGACTGTTTTTCAACTTCTATGATGAACACGCGAGGATCTGGGGCAGACTGGGCTCCAGGTCTTCTTTTGATCCCCAAAAACACCAAAACCGAGCAAGTTGCGAGTTTGGAAAAACTCGTGTAGGCACCGAGGTAACAGAATGCTGGACCATTTGACCGGGCTAATATTTGGTTTGCTTGAGCGGCCGAGCTTCTGGGTTTACCTTTGTGACTGAGATGGTTTGGCACTCCTTCTGACCGAGCTAAAGTCGAGCTTGTTTTGCACGACCGTGTTTCCACTTACACTTACACTTACTTTTACTGCAAAGTCCTAGTGGACCAAAACCAACACTGAGGCTCTCAACAGCCGAGCAGCCATCAAACGAAAGTTTGCCAAACCAACTCTGCCGTGCTAAAACCAGCCGGCTTCACATGGGCGTTACCGCTTCCTTGTTGACACGCCGGTTGCACTAGCCGCGTTCCAAGAAGAATATGGTGTCCCCACCGATGTACGTCTCGATCTCAGTGCTGAGGACACTATTTCCTGGGGCAGACTGGACCAATGCCCCTTCATCGTGCTTTCCATTATCGAATGCGGCCTTCGTTTCCCAGTTAACCCCCTAATATGCGAGTTCCTACAGCGCACCGGGCTAGCACCAACACAAGTTTCAACCAACACATACCGAATAATAAACAGGATTGCCGAGCTAAATAACTGGCTGGGCCTGAACCTAGGATTAGCCGAGATTCTACGCCAGTACACCCTCGGGCATACAGGCGATGGACTTAATTACTATTTAAAGATTAGGCTGGGCAAGGAGAAGATTGCTACCGGCACCCCAGATAAAAATATACACGACGATGACTTTTTTTGGGTGTCCGGTAATTACGAAACAGCCGACGTGCCTGGCTGGTACATCAGCAAGAACTTCGGTTCGACATGTAAGCCGTGCTCACTACTCGATCAATCCATTTTCCTTCACTGTTCTGTACTAATGTTCTTTCTTCTTTTCCACTTTACAGTTATCGAAGCCTTGCAAACAAACTACTATAACCCCAACAAGGCCGCCATCAGAATCGTACTGCGGTATCGTAACCGGGATTGCCATGAACTTCTCGGCTACGTACCGAGCTACAGATACATAGCTCTCCGCCGGAGTAGAGTTATAGACTTTCTTTGAGCATCGTCCCCACCGCCCGATCCAACACTACCGGACGTGCCCCTTATCTGGCTGACCAAAGAAGAGGAGATGGCCAAGCGGAGTCGCATCAAGAATCTCATCACCGCCACATCCACCGAGCTACCGAGCATCCCTTCACATGCAACTGCTGCTGGTCAAACAACTGGGGCGGTGGTTGCTTTAGCGTCAACTGCTGCAGCGCAGAAGAGCAAGGACAACCGCTAAGCCGGGAAAAGGCCTCAAACAACTGGGGCGGTGGTTGCTTTGGTGTCAACTGCTGTAGCACAGCAGAGCAAGGACAGCCGCCAAGCCGGGAAAAGGCCTCGGACCGCCGATCTCTCAGCCGAGCTTGTTGCGGAGCTGAGCACCGAGCAACCCATGGTCGCATCAGAGCCAACACCCCCTTGGAAGCCTCAGTTGAAGCACTAGGTTAAGGAGATCTCGGCCAATACTTTGATCAAAGGCGACAAAGAACATCTCCTAGCCTTCGACTTGACCAAAGCCTTGCTCCTACCGAGCGATGTGACCGGCAGTGACCACGTGCCCGACATCGGGCTCGTGAAGTCCTCGGTCAAGTCTATGACCTGGGTAAGAATTCCGCATGCTTTATTCAATTTTTTTTAAGTGTTTGCACGGTTGGCTTTCTTTATTCAAACTCTCTTCTTGCAGGCCATCCAGAAACAACATCTTGTGATGGAGCGAATTCATAGACTCTCGCAGAAGGCATCCGATGCTGCCAGCCAGGTCAAGCACCTTCAAACCGAGCTGGGGCCGTCGAAGGCTTCTTTGGAGATTATAAATACCGACAACTCCAATCTGCTCAGCCAACTTGGAGCCATTGAGAAGGCTTCTTTGGGGCCATCGAAGGCTTCTTTGGAGATTGTAAATACCGACAACTCTAAACTGCTCAGCCAACTTGGAGCCGTTGAGAAAGAAAGGGACGCTCTCCAAGCTGAGCTGGCAGCGTTGAAGTAATCAAGGAAAGATGAAGTGGATGAGGCAAATAATGAAGGTTTCAAGGAGGCCGAAGAAAGCTACACCAAGCAAGTCGAGGCCACCAAGGACATATTCTTCAAGTTCGGCCGGAAGGCTGCTTGCGAACAGCTCGGCCAACGATCTGGGACCGACGTGTTTGTCTTTCCCCCCGCTGCCTTTCTGCCGACCTATATGGTGCCATATGCAAACGATGTCTTCAGTGCCTTGCAAGCTGAGGCTGAGGAAGAACGCGGGGACAACGCCGAGGACGATGCTGAGGGAACAAACCGCCCTAAGGAGGCCGATCAAGTAGAGTACGGCGCCCAAAAAACCACGACTACGGTCGACCTGGAGGCAGTCGCAATCGGGGACGACTTTGCTGACCTCTCCCCCTTAGTTTAGTTCTTTTTTTTTTTTTTGAGAATGTAACCGGGCTGCCTGCCTAACCTAATGTACCACAGATTATCATAAGTGAAAATTTCTCATTTTGTTAATTGTTGCACTGCTTGTTGTACTATGTTTCATCATCTCGGCAGGAACCTTTGATCTAAGCAAAACATCAACTCCCTTAGCTGGGGTAAAGCACCTCGGCTAGAGCCTTTGAGTTGGGCAAATCGCCAACTCCTTTAGTCGGGAAAAAGCATCTCGGCTAAAGCCTTGAGTAAATCATCAAACTCATTTAGTCGGGGTAACTCATCGCGGCTGAAACCTTAAAGTTGAGTAAATCATCAACTCATTTACCCAGAGTAAATCATCTTGGCTGAGGCTATAGAGTTGAATAAATCATCAACTCATTTGGTCGGAGTAAATCATCTTAGCTAAGGCCACAGAGTTGAGTAAATCATCAACTCATTTAGCCGGAGTAAATCATCTCGGCTGAAGCCACAGAGTTCAGTAAATCATCGACTCATTTAGTCGGAGTAAATCATCTCGGCTGAAGCCACGGAGTTCAGTAAATCATCAACTCATTTAGCTGGAGTAAATCATCTCGGCAGAGGCCACAGAGTTGAGTAAATCATCAACTCATTTAGCCGGAGTAAATCATCTCGGCTGAGGCCACAGAGATGAGTAAATCATCAACTCATTTAGCCGGAGTAAATCATCTCGGCTGAAGCCATATAGTTGAGTAAATCATTAACTCATTTAGCCGGAGTAAATCATCTCGGCTGAAACCTCAGAGTTGAGTAAATCATCAACTCATTTAGCCGGAGTAAATCATCTCGGCTGAAGCCACAGAGTTGAGTAAATCATCAACTCATTTAGCCGGAGTAAATCATCTCTGCTGAAATCTCAGAGTTAAGTAAATCATCAACTCATTTAGTTAGAGTAAATCATCTCGGCTGAAGCCACAGAGGTGAGTAAATCATTAACTCATTTAGCCGGAGTAAATCATCTCGGCTGAAACCTCAGAGTTGAGTAAATCATCAACTCATTTAGCCGGAGTAAATCATCTCAACTGAAGCCACAGAGTTGAGTAAATCATCAACTCATTTAGCTAGAGTAAATTATCTCGGTTGAAGCCATAGTGTTGAGTAAATCATCAACTCATTTAGCCGGAGTAAATCATCTTGGCTGAAACCTCAGAGTTGAATAAATCATCAACTCATTTAGCTGGAGTAAATTATCTCGACTGAAGCCACAGAGTTGAGTAAATCATCAACTCATTTAGCCGGAGTAAATCATCTCGGCTGACGCCACAGAGTTGAGTAAATCATCAACTCATTTAGCCGGAGTAAATCATCTCAGCTGAGGCCACAGAGTTGAGTAAATCATCAACTCATTTAGCCAGAGTAAATCATCTCGGCTGAAACCCTTGAGTTTGGCAAATCACCAACTCTGTTAGCCGGGGTAAATCATGTTGGCTGGAATCCTTGAGTTTGGCAAATCACCAACTCTGTTAGCCGGGGTAAATCATCTTGACTAAAACGCAAGAGTAGGCCCCGAAAACAACAAACTGCTTCAGCAAAGATAATTCACTTCTATTATATTGACAAAAAGAGTGTTACATTCGGAAGTGTAGGGAAAACAAATCCTTCCTCAAGAAATTACATAAGAACGACAAATACTAAAAATAGGACAGTTTGAGGTTAGCCGCATTCCATGGTCGGGGTATGCCTTTGCCATCCAAATCTTCTAAATGGTATGCCCCCTTGCCCGCTAGACCGGTTACCTTGTAGGGCCCTTCCCAGTTTGCCCCTAGCTTGTCTTCGTCTAGCACCAGTGTGTTGCCCATGACCTTCCTTAAAACCCAGTCGCCCACTTTAAACGGTCTAGGGTGCACGGTTTTGTTGTATTTCCTGGACAATTCTTGTTAGTATGCGGCCATGTGGATCAAAGTTTTTTCTCGGTGCTCATTAATTAGGTCCAATTCCAGGGCAACTGCCTCAGAGTTCAACTTAGGCTCAAAATTTTCACTACGGATGGTGGGCATGCCGATTTCCAATGGAATGACCACCTCCATGCCGTACGCCAGGGCAAAAGAGGTTTCCCTGGTGGATTGCCTCAGGGTCGTCCGATATGTCCAAAGGACACTTGAGAGTTCCTCGGCACATTTTCCTTTGGCTTTCTCTAGTCTTTTCTTCAACCCATCGAGAATAGTCTTGTTTGATGCTTCGGCTTGGCCGTTGGACTGTGGGTAAGCCGGGATGGAATTGTAGAATTCGATCTTCAATTCCTCACAAAATCCTCTGAATAAGCACCCGTCTCGGAAATCAAAATCTTAGGGACGCCAAACCGCGTTACCACATTCTGCCAGACAAACCGTTTGACGTCTTTCTCCTTGATAGTCGCTAAGGGCTTAGCTTCAACCCATTTGGTGAAGTAGTTTGTAGCCGCAATGAAGAACTTCCGGTTGCCTGGTGTCGTTGGGAGTGGTCCTACTATTTCTAACCCCCACATCGCAAAAGGCCAAGGGCTTATGAGGGGAATAAGTTCTCTGGCTGGTTGGTGAATTTAGTGGGCGAACTTCTGCCAATTCTCACATTTTCTAACATATTTTTGAGCGTCCGCTTGCATGCATGGCCACCAATATCCTTGCGAGACAGTTCGGTAGGCCCAAGATCTTCCCCCGATATGACTTCCGCATATGCCTTCATAGATCTCGTACAGGAAAGCTTCCACGCTATTTGGGTGTACACACTTGAGGTACGGACCGGTGAATGACTTCTTGTATAAAGCACCAGATGGAGAGAGCCCAAACCGCTCTGACTTCACCTACACTTTATGCGTTTCCTTTTTATCGGCCGGAAGGGTCCGTTCTTTCAGGAAGAGGATAACAGGGTCCATCCAAGAAGGGCCAAGCTTGGTGTAGAGTACTTCAGTCTGCTCGGGTTCCTTAATACTAGGCCTTGGAAGAAACTCAATCAGGAGAGGACTGGGAGATGTTCTGTCAACCATGGAAGCTAGACTGGCTAATTCATCCGCACGACGATTTTCTTCACGACCGATTTGTTGGACCCTTATTGTCTGGAATCGCTTGATGTGTTCTCTTACCAGAGCTTGGTACTTGGCCATTCTGTCATCTTTGGCTTTGTAGACCCCAGACACTTGGTTGACAACAAGTTGGGAGTCACTGTAAACCATCAGCTCAGATGCGCGCAATTAAAGCGCGCTCTTAAGCCCGACCAGTAACGCCACGTACTTAGCCTCATTGTTTGACGTAGGGAATCCGAGTGTGATAGAGTGTCCGATGGTCAGACCATCTGGTGAGATCAAAACTATGCCCAACTCGGCACTGCGACGATTGGAGGCTCCATCTACAAAAAGTTTTCACATTTCACTGACGAAGAGTTTCCAACACTCTAAGGGTTCCTGGGAGGCTTGAAGGTTGATGGGATCACGGTCGCTCGACTGATCAGTTTCAGGTTCGCTGCTGTTCGGTTCCACTTTATCCCGCCTTGGCGATGCGGTGCTGGACCCAACAGATTGGTCTGTTATGCCCAAGTCTGTCGTCGCATTGCCGGGCTGCAATATTATTCTGACTGGAGGTTCTACGGATGGGCGCGCAAGTTCCGCGTCACCAACATCGCCCTGTTGTGCAATTTTCGTTGAGCCATCCTTCACCTCCTCGGCTACCGCAGTGAGATCTACCGAGCATACTTGGTGAATTCCAGGCAAGAGTTCAGCAACAAAATTTGCCAATGCTTGTGCTTTTATGGCCATTCGGGGTTGAAACTTGATGTCAAATTGTCCCAATTCGACCGTCCACTTTAGGATTCGACCGGAGAAATCTGCTTGCTCAAATAAGGCTTTCAGGGGGAATTCAGTCAACACGATGATTGTGTGAGCATGAAAATAGTGCGCCAATTTTCTAGAGGCCATCATCAACGCCAATGCAAGCTTTTCCAGCGACAAATACCTCGACTCTGTCGGTAGTAAGGTCTTGCTCACGTAAAAGATAGGGAAATGCTGGATACCTTCTGACCAGACAAGCACCGCACTAACTGCATGCTGAGAAACTGCCAGATAAAGGTAGAGTTCTTTGCCGGGTTTGGGTGTCACCAACAATGGGGCAGAAGACTAATACGCCTTGAGCTTGGCCAGAGCCCCATCACATTCCTCATCCCATGAAAACTTGGACTTCAACGCTTGAAAGAAAGGGCGGCATCGATCTGATGACCGGCTTATGAATCGGTTAAGCGCGGTGGCCATACCGGCCAGATACTGCACGTCCTTTGCCGAGTTGGGCTGCTTCAATTCTTGTATGGCTTTGATTTGTGTGGGGTCCGCCTCGATGCCTCGGTTTGTGACTAGGAAGCCTAGGAATTTCCTGGATCCCACGCCGAAGTCACACTTAGATGCATTCAAGCGTAGCTTATGCTGTTTAAGAATGGCGAACATCTCGGCCAGGTTAGATAAGTGGTCGGCCTGATGCCTGCTTTTGACCACCATGTCATCGATGTAAGCTTCCATCGTCCGGCCTAGCAGAGGAGCTAATATTTTGGTCACCATCCTTTGGAAAGTTGCCTCGGTGTTCTTCAAACCAAAAGGCATGACTCGATAGCAGAATAGTCTCCTTGGGGTGGTGAAAGAGGTTATCTCGCGGTCAGGGCCATGCATGGCGATCTGGTGATAACCGTGATAGGCATCCAAGAAACTAAGCCTGTTATGCCCGGCCGTAAGATCCACCAGCTGGTCTATTCTAGGCAGAGGAAAGCTATCTTTAGGACAAGCTCGGTTGACAGTCTTGTAGTCAATGCAAACTCGCCACTTCCCATTCTTCTTGGGTACTACGACCGTGTTCGAAACCCACCGAGGGTAATGCACTTCCTGGATTGCCCGTGCTTCTAGCAGGTTCCTCATTTCCTCCGCGACTACCTTGGCGTGATGATGAGCCGATCTCCTCGTTGTCTAAATGACGGGTCGTGCATCCGGGAAAACATTGAGTTGATGGCAAATAAAGCCTGGATCAACGCCAGGCATGTCGTATGGCATCCATGCGAAGACTTCAATATTCGCCATTAAGAAATCTACCATCTCGGTCCTCTCTTGGGCGGTCAGGCTTGACCCTAGCAAAAAGAACTTGTTTGGACTTTCAACGTCAATCCGCACTTCTACTAATTCTTCAACAGCCTTGTCCTCGGCCTTGGCGCCCACATCATCAAGGACACCCTGGTCATCTGGACCTTCAATCATCTGCACGAAGCCTTTGGTAGCTCGGCTCCTGTTCACTGCCACGAAACATTGCTTCGACATGACTTGATCGCCCCAAATTTCCTCAACTTCCACCATAACCGAGGGGAACCTCGTAACCTGGTGGTAGGTCGACACTGCTGCCTGCATAGCATGAAGCCATCCCCTACCCAAGATCAGGTTGTATGTGGATGGCACTTTCAATACCCAGAACTCCACCTGCTTGACAATGGATCCGGCTTTGACTGGTAAGATTATCTTTCCCATAGGCCACTCCAGTTGTGAGTTGAAACCAACTAGTGGCGAAGTTGCCGGTGCCAAGTCTGTATCCTGGAGTTTAAGTTGCTTGAACACGTCGTAGTACATAGTCGCAATAGAGCTTCCTTGGTCAATCAAGATGCGCTTGACATCGAAGTCTTTGACTCAAAGGGTGACTACTAGGGCATCGTTGTGCGGCGTTTGAATGCGCTCTAGGTCCCTAGTTGAGAAGCTAATCACATCCTTCTCCTCGGTCTTCCCTCTTTTGATCGCGGACTGGACTGACAACACTTCCCTCATATGCTCTGCCTTTTTGATCATTCCTCGGAGCTCGCATACACGCACCGGCTCCACTATGCCGTGGATCACAGTGACCAGTCCTTGAGGAGGCGCCTCTAAGTTATCCGAACCACTTGGATCAGTCGGGGTAGGATGCGCGACTCTAACGCCCCCATCAATGTAAAGGTCTAAGTGACCAGCTACGACCAACTCCTCCAAGTGTTGCTTCAAAGACAAACAGTCCTCTGTCCGGTGTCCTCGCTCCCTATGATATGTGCACCGGTACTGCGGATTGAAACCCTTTTGCGCATCGCCTAACTTAGCAGGAAACCGGACGTAATCCTCGTCGCAGATTTCACTAAGTATACAATAGATTGGAATCTTAAATACCGTGGTAATGCCCGTCCGAGCGTTTAACCTTCTGTTAGCATCCGTTGCATCATCGCGAGGGTATTCTGCTCGGTCATTGCGGCGACCTTTACCCCAGTTTCTATGACTTGGTCCACGGTCAGATTCCCCGGCGCGATCATTTGGACAGTTAGTCTCCTGTCCGATCGCGTGTACCTTGCTAGCCGCCCTTTTGTCTATTGCCACCGAATTTGTCTTCGCGGTGGATGCCACCACATTATCCTCTACTCGGATGTGCTCATTGATGCGTTGCATTAGTTGCCCCATGGAAGTTGGCTGGTTCATTGTAAGCGAGTCCCTCAGCCTATGTCCAACCGGGAGACCGCGCTTATATTGAGTGATTGCCAGGTTGGTCAGGCAATCTAGGATCTCATTGAAGGTTTCCCAGTACCTAGAGTTGTATGCCTTGAGGGTGTCACTCGACATCATCTTGACACTGAAAAGGTGGTCCACTTCTTTTGGCATTTTGGTGTTGGTTTTGAAGCGAGTCACGTTCTGCCAACTGCTGCCACCTTTCGATACTTTCCTCCGGCAGCCTCTCAAACCATTTCAGGCCCAGCTTACCCAAACTCGATGGGAAACAAGGCACATGAGAGGGTTATTGCGCCTGTGTTCAGCAATGACCTGCTGGAAGTGGCTTACATGCATGTACGAATCAGTTTTTCCGTCATAAAGCGTAAACTTAGGCTGGTGAAAGCTCGCTGGGAGCGGTGTGGTTTCTATCTCGAGGGAGAAAAGGGTGGTGTTCAGTCTCGCCAAATCTGTGTCCAGAGGGACATGCATGGCTGGGCGGGGCGGTGACATTATGACCACCTCACTGGCATGGTGTGGACGTGCCCTCGGGCTTTATGCCACCACAGTTTGGACTCCCTTTTGTGTCACGGTTCTTAGTCTGAACCAAAGAGTCCAAATCCGGCAAATCGTTTTGAGAAAACAGATTTTTAGAAAAGTAGTGCCAAACATGGACTGCTTTGCCAGATACAGAGTCGCCACCTAAATATTTTTTAATGGGGGAATTTAGGAAACCCTGACTCGTTTGCCTAAGGCCATGTGTCCGTCATTACCAAAGTTGCCTCAGCTCTGGAACTTGGGTACGACTGGGGAAGGTTAGCTATGAGCACCCCCTCTCGCTCGATCCGAAGATCGGCCTCTACTAACCATGATATCCAATTTTGAAAACGTTATGTGTTCTTATTCCGGTTAATTAGCTAGAATTACTATGTGATGCGCACAGCAAAACAAGTATAGACTAGATCGCCTAATTTGGAACAAAGCATCGCATATCCGTTTGTTTGGAAAATGTTTTGAAATTTGCTACTCGCGAGTAGGCTAAAACACGGATTTTGATGAGTTATTCCAACTCAAGCAATCCAATTTTCACTCACAGGCATTCAGGCAGTTCATATCACATAAGCATCTAGCCACATGGTAAACATGCTGTCATGTTAACATTCACACTCGTGCGAGATGCTAAAGCACAAAATACTTACAGTGTACACCAAGCCAAAACAAAGAACTCGTTAGCAATCAATGTATGATCCAAGTCCATGTTAAGTGCCTAATGCAACGCATACAAAATGCAATTTAGGATAGGCTCGGCTAATCCTAGGATGGCATGTGAAATGCAACCATTTGATGCACATATTCAAATTAGATTTGAAATACTATGCAGTTAGTATGATGCGCCGAGCCCGATGCATGTAATACTGATGAATGATGCACGCATGCATAGCATAAGGTATGCTAAATTAAATATGCCCTAGTACTAACCATCAAAGCAGGTAAGTAAAAGGGAGAAAGAAGTGGGGGTTGGAAGACATGCACACACGCATCCACACTTATTACAAATTTGCCCTCGCTCGAAGGGACCGAAAGAATAATACAGATTTAACTAACCTACAAGCTAATTAAATATTACAGACCAATTAAACTAGTTAAGCAAATTAACTAATCTAATAAAACAGTAAACAACCTCGGGGAGAGGGCCCAATGCAATGCTTGCTCGGCTCCGCTCGGAAGTCCACTGCCATGCACAAGTTGCCTCTGTCCACACTGTTTTCCTTCTCTGATCATTGCAAAATTCCCAAGATGCACTCTATGAACCCTGTGGGATACCACTGGCCAAGGGAAATGGTCACTGGCCAAAGGAAATGATCACTGGCCACTGGTTAAGCTATCGGCCACCAATTGTTGGTCGGTCGGCACTAAAGATGGCCGGCCGGCCAAATCTTCCTGCAGAATCCTGTTTTGACAGCAGCAGAGGGCAGAACAAGGCATGGCAATGCATTCCAAGCAAATGTGTGCACCAACACATCCCTTATCATGTTTATGACTCAAAGGGACATGGTTCTCGGTTCTCGGACCACCAATCACGCATTTCGATGCGTGATGGCCCAAGAAACCATGTTATGCACTTTGATTTCAAATGAAATGCACATAAACAAGCAAGGAGCTCATCCTCTGTCATACTCAATTCAAGAGGCTAAGCATGCATGTCAATGCAATGCAACCTAGACGTATGAGCTAGTATGCAACATGAGGAATGTGAACAAGCATACATGGCATGTGACGATCATGCTAACCAATAAGTATGCCAAATACAATGGGGATGTTCAAGCATGCAAGCAAGCATGTGACTTCATTCAATCATGTCACAACACATGGAGCAAACATGTTAGACAACCTAAACATGTGACAACACACAAGTATGCAACAACACACAAGGTGAGCATGCAACAACATGCGAACTATGGACTTAAACTAATTTGGGCAGCTCTATACTAAGCCCAAAACAGTGGCCAATATGCTCAACAATGAAGGCAAAATGACATGCAAACATGCATGCACACAAGGACCAACACTTAGGCATATAGAAACGACTCTCAAGCACACTTAAGAGGATGCAAACATGGACAAATGGCATGCATTATAAGCTCTGAAAGTCATGTTAGAGAAGGTGCCAAACCAATCTACAATGCAAGCTAGGCATGCCACCAAGCCCAAGGACTTAAATCATGGCCATATGACATATGAAGCAAATGACCAAAATAAACTAAAACAGTCCTAAATCATGCAAAAGTAAGCCCCAAAAAACCACTTAGATGGCATCTAAATGATCTAATCCTAGAGGCATACACAATGGCACAAACATGGAGCAAGAAACACCAACCTTTTAAAGCATGAAAGGGGCATCAAATGCAAGCATACGGGCATATCATGAGGATTGAAATGATAGAACAAGTGGTTCCAAACCACTGAAATGATGCAAGGATGGCATGCTAGAGGGGTCAATGCTTAAGGCATACAAGAGAGGTTACATGGTAGCTATATAAAGCAAAGCATGGACAACCCAAATGACCAAAAACAGACCTTTAGCATGCTAAAACAAGCATAAAAGCTTCACAAAGCTAAGCCAAAAACATGCTAGAAACAAGGCTCAAAGCACAAGGCATGTTAAGGCAATTCATGGCATTACAAGACATGTATGCTAAGAAAGCATGGTGTACCTAAACCAACTCACAACAATGCTATATCATGGCAAGATAGTCATAAAAAATAGTTAAGGCATGGCCAACATACACTTAAACAAGGTGCTCACTAATGAGGCTTAAATGGCCACTATTGAAGACAATAAGGAGAGGGGGTGGGCTTGTCCTTCTTAGGACCTTAAACCACGATCCTCAACACTGAAATCCCTCAAGATTTCAGTGGCGAGGAGGCCCAAACAAGGTGGTTCCAGAGCTCACCAAAATAGCACAAAAATAGGCCCTAACAAGGCCTATGAGGGGTCAAACAACCCCAAAGATCAAAGGAACCTTAAACAACTATTTTAAGCAAGTAAAAACAAGACTTTTATATGTTATATACTAAGCGCAAAAATAGGTGCAAGGTAGGCAAAAAGGCTAAGCAAGAATGGGGAACAAAATGAGTAAGTTCTTACCCTTGTTGACCCTCTTCAAGAATGATGCTCCAGCAGCTTCTTCAAGCTCAAAACCACCCAAAAACACCAAGAATAGCCTTCTGGTCCCTCAGCAACCAAGAGAAGGTGTAGGACTAGGTGTTTGTGTGCAATAGTAAGACTAAACACACACACAAGGCAAAAAGAGAGACATAGAGATGGAATAGATACAAACTCAAACCCTAATCTCAGAGCTCCTCTAAAAATTTTTGTCCCTCTTTAATGGAGGGAGAAGAGGCTCCCTCTTATAGACAATCCCTCTTGTAAGGCTTCCAAACAAGCTAGTCAAGAGGGAGATCCCTTCATACACGTGTATGAAGGGGAGCAAAGTGTATGCCAGCTAGCACAGCTGGCATAAAAATATCTGCAAAAGCAGATGCACAGTGGTCGGCCGGCCAAAAATGCAATTTGACCAAAATAGATGGCCGGTCGACTACAAAGAGTGCCGGTTGGCCAAATATTTGGCCGATGGCAACAAACCAGTGGCCGGTGGTCTCAAGCCATGGCCGATGATGTGTGGGGATGGTCAACAAGCCATTCCCTGCCCCTCAAAGGCAAAACACAAGTGTTTGGTGCAAAACCAGACACAAAATAGTCGAGCCGAGAGATTCTGAGGCAAGGCGCGTAGCCAAGACCTTCGGGAACTCAAGACAAACACAAACAAGGATGATCACTGAGTGTTCAAGCGGTGACGTACAAGTCTTGAGGATGGTCAAAAATGGGGTGTCTACAATTGCCCCTCTTTAACAAAACTCGAAAGTCATAACAATGACGGGAGTGATTGTCAAAGCCCAAAGACGACCCATGTTTGACAAGGCCGAAGACTTAGACAAACATGCAAGACAGACAAGATATGCGCCCGAAGGCAGGGGCAGAATGCAACTGACAATGTAAGGAGCCGAACATAACTTATGATCATGCAAAGAAAGCTGTAACGAAGCATAACATGCGACAGTTTTAAGCTAGCAAACACAAATCCAACTACACTACAATGCAGAAAGGATGTAAGAGAATTATGCAATTCTTGATATGTCTCACTCGGAGAATACAATACCTGTGCGG
>NW_021027276.1:106129-122382 GCF_004153795.1 Camellia sinensis | reverse complement strand
TGTCTTGCCTAGGAAAGGCATGGACACATACAAGCCGTGTCTAACACAGATACGGTGTCGTCACCCTCAAACCAACATACCAGCGTGGAATAGGTGCGTACACATAATATCATAACTGTGCTTTGACGTGAAAGATATGGGCACGTACCAGACCAAGCTCAATCATGGAAAGGCGCAAGCCATAGATGGATGGGGTGATGCAGTGAATGCATGCATACTATAATGCAATATTTACAATATGCAATGGCATGTATGTATGTACAATGCATTATATACAATGAATGCTATGTATAATGAGATCTGCCAGGGAGAATGCAATGGATGCAGTGGATAAGGCCTGCGGCCAAACCGTATTTTGCCTAGGAAAGGCATGGACACATACAAGCCGCGTCTAACACAGAAACGGTGCCGTCACCCTCAAACCAACATACCAGCGTGGGATAGGGGCGTACACATAATATCATAACTGTGCTTTGACGTGAAAGATATGGGCACGTACCAGACCAAGCTCAATCATGGAAAGGCGCAAGCCATAAATGGAGGTGATGCAATGAATGCATGCAACCTACAATGCAATATATACAATATGCAATGGCATGTATGTATGTACAGTGAACGCATGACATATGCATTATTTACAATAAAAATGCATGACATATGCATTATTTACAATGATGCATAACATATGCACTACATACAGTGGATGCATGACAAATGCATGAAAATGCATGATAATGCATGCTATTTACAATGCATGACATATGCATATATATATATATATATATATATATATATATATTTGAAATGCAAATGATGCATGTTGTTTTTGGCTGAAATGCATGTTGTTTTGAATGCGCGACAACGCAAGTTGCTTGAAATGCATGGCACTGCATGTGAATTTGAAATGCGCGACAACGCGCAGCTTGAAATGCATGACAATGCAAATGAGGAAGATGCATAACAACGCATGTAAGGTGTGTATGGCAACGTGTGACGAGGATCATGCATGACAATGCAGACCGATAGATTTAAGGTCTCCTAGACCGAGCGTATTTAAGGTCTCCCCAGACCGTGCGTGTTTAAGGTCTTGCCAGACCATGCGGGTGCATAACAATGCAAGTAAGATGAGCATGGCGATACGAAATGCGTGCACAATAATGCGAATGAAATGACGTATAACCAACGCATGTTCACGACAAAGCATTTGTAAAGAAACTCTTGCGGGGCAACTTTCGAATCTCGCAAGAGGCAAACGGATACCAAAAAGGATATGCCTTGCACATATTCGGGGATGGCATGCCGAAGATGCTGTCCGAGGTCAAAACGGAGACCGGTTAAGCTTAAAAAATGCATGTTCTTGCACTGTCTTGAGAAATGAGGGCCCCAAACCACTTATACGACCCAAACAAGAGTGTAGGAGGCTCACCGGCCATTGGAGGAGATCACCGGCTGTCCATCGGCCATCAAAAAGTTTAATCGGCCAACAGTGTGGCCGACCGGCCAACAATGTGGCCGACCGGCCAAATCTGCTTGAATCGGGGCAGTTTGGTCTTTTGGCCTCAGGTCTTTTAAAATAGGGCTTCAAACCCTATTTTGGCACTTGCCTCTTGTGCAAAAATCCTCCCCTTCTCTCTCTAGAGCATTTTTCTCTCTTCCATTCACCGTTTTCCTCGGTTTTAGCGCTCATTTCTACGTTTGATTCGCGAATACCTTTGCATTTAGAACGTTTTGAACCTAACGAAACTTCGTTTCGGTGTCTCTTTCTTGATTTCCGCCTCTTGGGGTTTGTTTCCCCCGAGTTCCTCTTGATCTTCGTGCCTTTCCCACATTCCGGCTTTTCCGGCCATTTCCGTCCTCTCGGGGGTTGACTTTTTGGTTGACCTTTCGTATTCTAGCCCAGTTTTCTCTCTTCTGACCATTTTCACACTTTCTCTGAGATGGCAGACGATATTCCACGGGGGCGGGACTCCCCCGGATCATGAGATGGATCCCGAGGCCGAGCTCTTGCCCTTGAGTGTCCGCTCAATCGACCCAGCGACCTACCGGCCGACAATTCACATAGTTCCTCTTGACGGACTTCGCCAGTTCAGGAGTTTCGATAGGACGGTGCCTCCAGAGCTTCTCCTGCGCGAGCCGGAGTCACATCTATCATACGGCGCTTCTGAGGTATATTCTTCCCCGTTTCATTTTCCGCAATGTAGAACACTTAACTACCATAGTTGATTCGGTTCTTTAACTGCTTAGCCCGGATACACCGATACACTGTATGCTGTAGTTGACTGTGAACACACTTGCACTTGATGTCTGTTTGAATCTGAACACGTGCACACACGCTGTATTGTCACTGAACCACCCAAACACACTGGCACATTGCATGTTGTAATTCGCTGTAAGCACACCGGCACCGATGTTTGTTTGAACTTGAAAATGTGCACACACGCTGTACCTGTACTGAACCACTCGGAAACACTGACACATCATTTTCCGCAGTTCACTTCGAGCACACCGACACCCGATATTTGTTTGAACTTAAAACGTCCACACACGCTGTATTGTTGCCAATTCTGAATGCTCTTCAAAACTGTACATTTTATATTGCTTCGTAATTATTTTGCTTGAACACAGGGAGATTCCCATGCCTTCCGGGGGTATGGGAACGTTTTCGCTCGAGACTGGTACATGGAACTGCCAGATGCGGTTCGCCACATCGTAGACCAGGCCGGCTTCAGCGCCTTCTGCAGAGGACTCTCGCGCCTCACTGCGAGCAGGCCTCTCCTTGCTGCTCTAGTGGAGAGGTGGTGGGACACCACCGACTCCTTCCACTTCTCTGCTATGGGAGATATGACGATGACTCCCTATGACTTCTCGATGCTCACCGGCATCGGGGTAAGGGGTGATCCGATCCCCTTCGACACCGACATGGACGAGTGGGAGGCCGCTCAGATTTACTTGCTGGGCGAGATGTCGCCTCTCACACGCCCCGGCTTCGTCAGATACTCATGGTTTGAGGTCCAGTTCAGGGTTCAGCCATCCTTGGCTGAGGAGGCACCGATGACCCAGGAGGAGGTGGAGCAGTACGCCTGTGGCTTTCTCATGTTTCTGCTGGGGATGACCATTTTCGCCGATCAGGCGAACACCGTGCCTCTCTATTTGTTGAGTGCGCTAGTGGGCGTCACACGGATTCTGCGCTACGACTGGAGTGGCGCTGCCCTGGCCACCCTGTACGGATACATGAGCTCAGCCTCCCGTTGCAGCGGGCAGTTGCTCGGAGGCTACTGGCGGGCTTGGGAGGTACATCTTCTTTTCTACTTTACATTTTCTGTACTCTGTACACTGCACACACTACGGTCTGCTTCATGCTGATTGTATACTGCACACACGGCACACATATACTCTGTTTTACACTGACTGTACACTGCACACACTATACACTCTGCACAATACACGGTTTTGCAATTTCTGTTTTATTCTGTATTTTGCTTTATCTGATAAGCAACTGATATTTTCTCTGCAGTTGTGGGTCTACGCCTACTTTCCGAGACTCGCCCCAGTGCCAGATGTGGAGACCCCTCTTGGCGTGTCATTCTCTCGCCGCTTCGACATTAGTTGTGTGCGGAGACCGCGGGAGGCTTTCATCTTCTTCCGCCGCTACTTTGACACCATCACCCTTGCGGAGGTATTTTCAACTTTAGAGTTTATTTAAACTTCGCTTTACACTGTATTTTCAATAACAGTAGATAACAAACTGCATGTCATTTACAGATGACCTGGCAGCCTTGGGCTCCATTGCCAGCCGTGATGCGGGAGCATTTGCCGGTGCCGAGGAGACTTCACGCTTCAATCTCACTGGAGGGGCCGATCTATCGGGCTTTTGGTACCTGGGTGAGCGTTTCCTACGCCAGACCCTGGGTTTTCCAGAGCAGATAGTCCCGGTTCACCCTCCTGAGCATATGAGGGATACCGAGAGGTTCACCCCTGAGCAGATGGCCGACTACACGACCGGCTGGGATGCGATACGCTTCAGAGGCATAGGCGACTACTCAGAGTATGTTCAGACGTATATCATGCGGCCTTTGAGCAGTGGCCGTCGAGCTAAGAGAGAGAGGCCTGCGGCGCCGGTAGCTGGAGCAGGAGCAGGGGCGGGAACGGGAGCACCGAGGGTGGCTCGGGTCCGCAATAGGAGTGGAGCTCGGAGAGGGCGGGGGGCTAGTTGGCCAGCACTGCCCATGACGATGACGTGTAGAGGGTGGGGTGGGGCGACTTACCAGATCCCCATTGCTCCCCCTCCGGCTGATCATGAGTTAGTCGAGTTCTATGGCCTGCTTCCGGTATGTACTACTGCATTTTGCATTCTGCATAGTCATTTCATTTAAATTCATTTGATATTCCGTAGAATACTGAGACTTCTAACACTTTTGCAGGCTTCCTCCGAGTACACTCGCCAGTCCCTGGAGTTAACCGCTTCGGTGATAGCGATGCTTCAGCAGAGCCTCGACCTTCTAGCCATTTACAGTATTCCGGTATGTTCTTCTGACCACGGTCTCAAACCATACATAAACTGTTTCACATAATCTGATGCACAACTCAACACTTGATACACGAGCCTCATAGCGTTTGACACACTGTAGCCCACAGACTGTTCACAGCACTACTCATGGTATTCATACACTGTACTCATACACTGCCTTCTGCACTGATACACTGCTCACGGTATTCACACACTGTATTCATACACTGCATTGTGCACTGATACACTGCTCACAGCATTCACACACTGTATTCATACACTGCATTCTGCACTGATACACTGCTCACAGTATTCACACACTGTATTCATATACTGCATTCTGTAGCATACTGATGCGTTTGCCATTTGTACTTTTCAGCCTCCCTTCCAGCTTCCTACTGTAGGAGGTACTTCAGTTGGACCTTTCGCTCCTACCCGAGACGGCAGAGTATACCCCCACACCAAAGCGGGGAGCACTCATATTGGGAGTAGCTCACGGGCACCAGTCCCCGATGACGATGAGTCTGAGGCGGAGATGAAGGCGGAGGCAGAGGCGGAGTCATCTGAGGAGGAGACCGGAGATGGCACTGACTCAGGCTCAGATGACGGCGCTGATGACGATGCTCCTGGACCTTCGTCCAGGAAGAGGACGAGGACAGACCCTTAGGCCTGAGGCCGCTTGACATTGATCTAGATTTTTGCTGCTTTTCTTCTTCTTTTTTTGTACTTCTCTTTTTTTTGCTAGTAGCTAGAGTACCTTGTACTGTCGTAGGCAGGTTTTGTTTTTTTCCAAAACTTTGTACTTGAAAAAGATGATGAAATGAAACAAAGCTTTCTATCTAAAAAAGTGTTACATTTTGGTACATTACATTACATCACATCACATAACAATGTAAATGGAATTGATCTCCTGTCTGAAAGTCAAATATCTGTATTGTAATAACCAGGTAACGAACCGGCCAACGGCAAAACAACTCATACAACCCACTGCTTAGTCTAAACACTCGGCCCATACTCTGTTGGGAATTAATCTGCATACAGGCCATTCTGTTTATTCTGCACACAGTAAACCCTGAACAAACAGTCCAATCTGACAAGACAGAATACAAAGGTAGAATCGGCTGAAGTTGAAGCACACTCAGATGCCCCAAATTTTCCATTTCTTCTTTTGCTTTGCATAAATGTGGAGAATGGCACAGCACTCTGAGCACAGCATGATTAAAATTTTTTGAGATTGAAAAAGGGTTTTTCAAACCGGGGTATTGAGCCTACAACTGAACACAGTAAAAAAGGCTCAAACAGAAAGTACATGACCTAATCAAAACGAGACACGCTCGGAAAAGACTCAAAATAAAAGTTGAGGTAAACAAAACAAAAGACACGACATACCGACGTGTTTACAAAAATGAGAAACCTTAAATCACGAGGAGCCAGTTCCTTCGGGCATTGTTCCCACCCTTTCTGATTTATGATTCTCACATCACTCGGCCCTCAAGCTCGGTTTTTTCTCTCAAAAACGCGTTTGCTCACTTTTCTCTCAACTTACACCTCTCTATTCTTTATTCTCTCATTTTTTCATCCCTCCCCAGGGTGATTGATGGATGAATAGGAAGTTGTGGGTTCAAACCCAACTCTGTTAGCTTGCAGCTATTTCCTCCAGGGACGTCTAGTTGATGTTCCGGATGAGGGAACGGAGTACCTTGATCCATTCCAGTTCGTGCTTCGCACTTGGTTTGATTCCTTATCGCTTGGAGGGTGAGAGAGCTTTCAGCCCTTTACAGATAGCTCCAGTTGTGCCCTTTCTAGCAGGTAGAGTGTCCTTATGGCAAGGAATGTTAACCACGGGGTAAAGATAGAACACCTGACTCAACTGTGCCCCTAGTTCATCATTTTGACCAGTTTTTTGTTTTGGCTTTCTACTAAAACAATTTTGACCAAAATGAGAGTTAGATTAACATACTTGTTCGATTTTATGATTTAAAATCAGGCAAGTCAGGCTATGAGCATTGAAAATTTTCCTTTTTTGGGTCCAAGAAAATGGTCCAGTTTTGGAAAAGATAGAATAATTTTCGAGAAAATGGTCAACCTCAGTAAAATTCTCAAAAAAACTATTTTTGCAAATGGCCAATGCTCAACGAGCACGGAACCTACGCTTGAGATGCACAACCTCAGATCCGAAGGAAAATGGAAAATTGCCCCTTGCTTGAAGGACGCTGCATGGCAACGGAAAGTTGCCCCTGGTTTGAATGGCGACTCATGGCAACGGAAAGTTGCCCCTTGTCTGGATAACACCGCAGCATTTTGTAAACAGTCCTCATTAGTGATGATCACGACCGAACTCTCGGACACGGAGAAGACGAAGATGGTCAAAACCAATATATGGACACAGTCGCTTTGAAAGCATTGGTGGCTGGACTTTAGGATGAAGTTGCCTACGTATCCCAAACATGGGAATCAAGCCTTACGTAGTTCAGGCTCGGGTTCACTCGGGTATTTTCACTCTCCTTTTACGCTCTAACTTTTGCCAAGGCCGCCCTTTGCGGGTTTTCAACCTTGCGAGCTTAGTTTTTATAATTTCCAATTTTTTGTGCTCTAACTTTTGCCTAGGTCGTCCTTTCGGGTTTTCGGCCTAGCGAGCCTCTCAGGGGTAATATTTCTTCAATTTGTCCATGTTGATCGGTTGTGAGAACTCTAGGCCATCTAGATCCATTAGAACCACAGCACCACCTGACCAGATCGACTTAATGATGTAGGGACCAGTCCAATTGGGCCTGAACTTGCCCCTTGGGTCATGGATGGGAGCTCGGTTGTCCTTGAGCACCAAATCTCCTTCTTTTAGATTCCTGGACTTAACTTTCTTATTGAAAGCCCGAGCAATTCTACGCTGATAACCTTGAACATGGTACAGTGCTTTCAGTCTTCTCTCATCAAAGAGCATGAGTTCTTCAAATCTGCTCTGCTGCCAATCTGCCTCGGCTATCTGACACTCAACCAGCACTCTCAAAGATGGAACCTTAATTTCAATAGGTAGAACAGCCTCCATCCCATAAACCAATGAGTACGGAGTCTCCCCAGTAGAAGTTCTAATTGAAGTCCGGTAGCCCTATAGAGCGAACGGCAGCTTATCTGGCCAGTCCCGGTAGGTTTCCATCATCTTTTGTAAAATGTGCTTGACATTCTTGTTGGCGGACTCAACCGCTCCATTGGTCTGAGGCCGGTATGTGGATGATTTGTGAAAAGCCACATTGTATTTCCCCAACAAGTCAATCACTTCCTTCTTGAAGTGAGAACCGTTATTTGAAATTATCTCATTTGGGACCCCATAGCGACAGATGATGTTGTTTCTGATGAACTTCGCAACATGTGAAGCCTTCAACACCGCATAGGATTGGGCCTCAACCCACTTTGTAAAGTAATCTATCACGACCAGGATGAACTCATGCCCGTTTGACCCCTTCGGAGTGACAGCCCCGATCACATCGATTCCCCAAACTGAAAATGGCCATGGCGAAGTCATGTTGTACAGCTTTGATGGCGGGATGTTCATGCGGTTTGCATGGATCTGACATTTGTGGCATCGCCGAACAAAGCCGATACAATCTTCCTCCATGGTGGACCAGTAGTAACCCTATCTGAGGATCTTCCTGGCCAGCATTACCCCGTTCATATGTGCACAGTATTCCCCTCCATGGATGGCCCCCATCAGGCACTTCGATTCTTCAGCTTCAACGCACAGCTTATGCATTCCCAGATGACCTCTCTTATACAGCTTACTCCCACAGATGATGAATTGAACGACCATTCTTCTGATTGCCCTTTTATCTTTGGCATTTGTCCCTGGTGGATATGCCTCCTTCTCCAAGAAGTTCCAAATGTCGTAATACTAGGGGTTCTCGTCCTGAACCTCATCTATAGCAGCAATTGACTCGTAGGCTGGCGCAAATTTCTGGTCAATAATGACTGGACGCATCCGGACTCCAAACGGGATGTCTATCATGGAAGATAGAGTTGCTAATGAATCTGCGAACCTGTCGTTCTCTCTTACTAGATGAGCAAAGTTTAACTTCTCAAACCGAGGAATCAACAAGTCTAAAGTCCGGTGGTACATTATCATCTTTTTTTCTTTGACTTTCCAATCTCCTTTTGCTTGAGACACACAAAGGTTTGAGTCCCTGATGACGTCCAACCGTTTTGCCCATAGTTTCAGGGCTGCTTCTAAACCGGCAATGCAGGCCTCATATTCTGCTTCGTTGTTTGAGACTTTGAATCAGAGTTTGAAGGCTAGAGGGATACGAGAATTGTCGGGTGCTATTAGCAACACCCCTATCCCATACCCGTACTGGTTTGACGCTCCGTCAAAGTACATCGTCCAAGTTTCATCGTCGATATGCAAAATGGCCTCATCTGGGAATAAGTACTCAACTGCTTCACCCCCTCCCACCGGGTGATCGGCTAAGAATTCTGCCACTGCTCTTCCTTTAACTGACTTGCGCGTCACATATTTCAGATCGAATTCGGAAAGCAACAACAACCAACGAGCCAGCCTACCCGTAAGTGCTGGTTTCTCGAAAAGATATTTGATGGGATCCAGTCATGAAACCAACATTACGGAGTGAGCTAATAGGTAGTGCCGCTTCCTGGTAGCCCATACCAAGGCTAAGCAAGTGTAGACGTCCCCGAACGCCCCGGGAGGACGAGTCCCGTTCTGTTCGTTTTGGGTTTGCTACAGTTCAGGACTCTCAAATTGTCACGGTTCTTAATCTGAACCAAAGAGTCCAAATCCGACAAATCGTTTTGGAAAACAGATTTGTAGAAAAGAAGTGCCAAACATGGACTGTTTTGCCTGATACAGAGTCGCCACCTAAATATTTTATTTTGGGAAATTTAGGAAACCCTGACTCGGTGCCAAAGGCCACGTGTCCATCTTCACCAAAGTTGCCTCGGCTCGGGAACTTGGGTACAATTGGAGAAGGTCAGCTACGAGCACCCCCTCTCGCCCGATCAAAGATCGGCCTCTACAAACCGTGATATCTTGTTTTGAAAGCATTATGAGTTCCTATTCCGATTATTAGCTTAGAATTACTATGTTATGCGCACAGCAAACAAGTATAGACCAAATCGCCTAAATTGGAACAAAACATTACATGTTTGTTTTGAAAATGGTTTGCTATTCGCAAGTAGGCTAAAATGCAAGTTTTGCCACCTCAAGTGGGCTTTAGAAAACATGGTTTTGCCACTATCTAGTGGGCTTAAAACTCACAGTTTTAACACATTTTTCCAATTTAGGTAATTCAACCTCCACCCACAGGCATTCAAGCTGTTATATCACATAAGCAAGTAGCCTCATGGTAAGCATGCTGTCATGGCAACACTCACACGCATGCAAGGATGCTAAAACATAAATGCTCACCGAGTACTCCAAGCCAAAACAGAAACTAGTTAGTAATCATATGCATGATCCTAGTTTATGTTAAGATGGCTAATGCAACACATGCAAGATGAAGCTACAATAGGCTCGGCTAATCTATGGATGACATATGATGATGCTACAACTAACACGTATTCAACTTGGAATTGAAATACAATGCAGTTAGTATGATGCATCGAGCCCGGTGCATGCAAGACAAATGTATGGATACACGCATGCATAGCATAAGGTATGCTAAATCAAATATGACCTAATACTAACCATCAAAAGCAGATAAGTAAAAGGGAGAAAGAAGTGGGGGTTGGAAGGCATGTACACACGCACCCACACTTTTTACAAGTTAGCCGTCACTCGGAGGGACCGAAAGAATAATACAATTTAACTAACTAACAAGCTAATTAAATATTACAGACCATCTAATTAATTAAGCAAATTAATTAATCTAATTTAAGCAATAAACAGCCTCGGGAAGAGGGTCCAATGCGATGCGTGCCCGATTCCACTTGGATGTCACTACCATGCACAAGCTGCCTCTGCTTTGACTGTTCTGCTTCTTTGAAGACTGCACAAGTCCCAGGGTTGCTTCTCTGAGTGCTGTGGAGCACCACCGGCCGTGAGGAATAGTCGTCGGCCATGGGGAATGGTCATCGGCCATAAATTAATCCATCGGCCACTTATGGATGGCCGGTCGGCACTGCAGATGGTCGGTCGGCCAAATCTTCCTGCAGAATCTGTTTTTGACAGCAGCAGAGGGCAAAACATAGCATGGCAATGCATTTCAAGCAAATGTGTGCATGGCCACTTTCCCAATCATGTTACGGACTCAAGGGAGCGTGGTCCTCGACCCTCAGGCCATCAATTATGCATGATGGCCTAATAAGCCATGTTTGCAACTTAATGTAAAAATGCACGTAACAAAGAGGAGATGAATGCCAACACCCTATCATGTTGGGGTCAAGGGGCTTGGCGACCGAGGGTTGAGACGTGTTTTGTCACTTGAAGTGCAAACACTCCTCAGCCCTCAAGTTTCGCTTGACACCCCAAACCAAACAATGCAATGCATGTATACAAATTTGGCTCAAAGATGCAACATGAATAATGCAATGCAAAGGGGCAAACCTCAGCCCACCCCAAAACAGTGACAAAAGATGCCTAAAATGATGAACAGATACTCATGTAAGCATACACACCAATAGGCCCAAGATTAAGGCATAACCAAGGGGTATTCTACTACCACTACCCCAAGCCAACATGGCATGAGCTATACAACCAAAAACAGAGTTTGGATGCATTGAAATAAGTCCTAAAACCCTCTGATATGGCAGCCCCGAAGGCTTAAACACTTAGGCATGCACAATGCTCATTTCAAGGCATAAAAGGACGCATCTTCAAAGGATGAAAGAGGTGATGAATGCAAGCATACAAGCATGGTTTGAGGACTGAAATGACATGGCAAATGACTCCAACTCATTGAAATAGGCCGACTAGGGCATGTTTATGACTCACACACTTTGGGCTCACAAGCCAAAATGCATAGCAACCACATCAAACATGTCAAGCATGACCAAATCAGTAACCAACAGACCTTAAGCATGGAAAAATAATGCTAAAACCTTCTTAGGACCAAGCCAAAAACATGCTCAAATGATATGCTACAACATGATACACTTTAAGCCAAATGATGGGATTTCAAAGCAAGTGTATTATACATGCAAAAGGCCAAAAAAAACCAACATGAGGCAGAGACAATACATGCTAAATGAGCACCAAATAAGCTTTGAAATAAAGCCAAACAAGACTAGGCATGCATGCTACCATATTGAGCCAAATATGCAAACAAAAGAGAGACCAAGGGAGAGGGGTGTCCCTCCCCTAAGAAAAACCTCAAAACCTCTTCTTCACCACTGAAAATCCACTGGATTTCAGTGGTGAGAAAGCCAATACATAAGAGTAACCAAAGCCTAACAAAAGAGCACAAAAAGAGGCCTAAGAAGGGGAGGTCGCCCCCAAACAACCAAATGATCTTAATGAAAGATCTCAAGCATGAAAATATAAGACTTTTTTCAGTTATACACAAAGTCTAAAACAGCAAGCAAGGTAGGCAAAAATCTAGTGCAAGATTGGGGAATCGAAAGTAAGAATGTTACCCTTGAAGAACCCTTGAGGAACAACAAGATCAGCCACCTTCCTATGATCAAAACCAGCCCAAAAACTCAAGAACAAACCCTCTAAGCCTCTCAAGGTCGAAGTGTGGTGTAATGGTGTGTGTCTTAGTGCAAAACTAAGGTCAAAACACACTTTTAGGCCACAAAACACACACAAAAGA
The DNA here is from genome assembly GCF_004153795.1 of Camellia sinensis. NCBI lineage: Eukaryota > Viridiplantae > Streptophyta > Magnoliopsida > Ericales > Theaceae > Camellia > Camellia sinensis. Next base: position 110,121 of record NW_021027276.1, on the reverse strand, counting down.
GGAGAGAGAGAGAAATATATAGAGAGAGAGTGATGTATATCAGAATATATGTATAAGCTCTGGTTTTTTTCGTTCAACCCCCAACAATGGAGGAGGGGGGCTCTATATATAGACAAAACAAAGGTTTGAAGCTTCTCAAAGAAGCTAAACAAAAAAAGGGGTCAAAGGGGGCAAGGCTTCCTGAGGAAGCTAGGACAGCTGGCAAGCTTCTTGAGGAAGCTTTGACAAAGGGTCAAGCTTCCTCAAGAAGCTTTGACCAAAAGGGTGCAAAAAGGGAAAAACAGCCACATGTATGCCCCGGGACAGGTTTGGTGCATTCCAGCTGGCACAGCTGGCATGCACCATGCCTGAAAAAGGTAAAAAGGTGCTACCGACCTGAAAAGGAGGTTACCGGTCAAACAGATGGCCGCCCGGCCATACTGACTGCCGACCGGCCAATGGTATAATTCACCAATGGCCGGTAGCCTCAAAACATGGCCGGTGGCCTCAAACCAAGGCCGGTGGGTGTCAGGGGTAGCTAACAAGCTACTTTCTACCCTTAGAAACAAAAACACAAGTGTTTGGTGCAAAACCAAACACAGAACAGTCGAGTTGAGAGATCCTGAGGCAAGGCACGTAGCCGAGACCTCCGAGAACTCAAAACGAAACACAAACATGAGTAATCACCGAGTGTTTGAGTGGTGACGTCCAAGCCTTGAGGACGGTCAAAAATGGGGTGTCTACAGTTGCCCCTCTTTGACAGAACTCGAAAGCCATAACAATGACGGGAGTGATTGTTAAAGCCCAGAGACGACCCATTTTTGATCAGGCCGAAGACTTAGACAAGGCATACAAGCTGCAGATAAAGATATGTGCCCGAGGGCAGGGGCAGAATGCAAGACAATGCACTAAGCCAAGCATAACTTATAATCATGCAAAGAAAGCTATAACGAAGCATAACATGCGACAGTTTTAAGCAATCATAGACCAAACTACACTACAATGTAGAAAGGATGTAAGAGAATTATGAAATTCTCGCTACGTGTCACGCAGAGAGTACAATACCTGTGCGGTTCATCTGGTTGTGCCAGCCTCAAAGGAACCATACATACAATGTCGTGCCTGCAAAAGAAAACAACTTAACAGATACAATATTGTTAGTAACATGCGCGTCTATGCAATTGAAAGTGCGTGACAACGTAAAACAAGCGGGATGCATAACAATGTTGTGAAAGCGCAAACACATGTGAGTAAAGAACACGGGGCAACGTGCGCAATGTGTGAGGATGTAGACACATGTAAGTAAAGTATATGCAATAACGTGTACAATGTGTATAAATGGACACTGAACACATGTAAGTAAAGCATAACGCGACAACGCATGCAATGTGTATAAAAGGAATTTGGACACATGTAAGTAAAGCAATGCACGTATGCACGCAATGTGTATAAAAACTTGAAATTGAACACATGTAAGTAAAGCAATGCACGCATGCACGCAATGTGTATAGAAACTTGAAATTGATCACAAGTAAAGCAATGCACGCATGCACGCAATGTGCATAGAAACTTGAAATTGAACACATGTAAGTAAAGCAATGCACGTATGCACGCAATGTGTACAGAAACTTGAAATTGAACACATGTAAGTAAAGCAATGCACGTATGCACGCAATGTGTATAGGAACTTGAAATTGAACACATGTAAGTAAAGCAATGCACGTATGCACGCAATGTGTATAGAAACTTGAAATTGAACAAAGACGAGCTATTCATGATGCTGAAATGCAAAGTACTGCAACACAGTATGATTGAAAGGATTCGTGAAGTTCACAAGATACGTAAAGGATACGGGAAGGGATGTTTCTCGTATGTACAGAGCATCGTTCATAGAAAACACAACTTGAGGTCAACTCGGAGATCTATGAATGTTTCGAAGGCGTACTTCCTTGCACTGCCTCAAGAAATGAAGGTGCCGAACCATACAATTGATCAAAACAAGGACGCGAGAGATGTATTGACCACAAGGGAGGGGTTACCGGCATCATTCCTGATACTTTGCTGCCTTGCTCCTTCTTTTTGCTTTACTTTCCTTTTTACTGGTAGTCTAAGCACATTGCACTGCCTCAGGCAGGTTTTACTTTTTCTCAAAACTGCATATTTTTGCAAAGCATGTTATGGGAATGAAACTGCTATTTTGTTCAAAAAGGTGTTGCATTTGTACATTCTATGCATTGCATCGCATGGCATCACATAACAATGTGAATGAGATTCATTTTGAAAATAGAGCATTCGCGTCGTAATAATCAGGTATTGAGCCAATTTACAACTCGATAAGCAAAACAGAGAGACTCGATATAACCAACCAAGCGTGAGTACAACTCGATAAGCAAATTAAAGGCTTGAAGAGAGTGGCATACAACTCAATAAGCAAATGTACAACAACTCGATAAGCAAATAGGCGTGACTCCGCAAGAATCGATCACTAGAGGGCATTGGAGGTGGTGGAATTCCCCAATCTTCAGCATAAACAGCTCAGAGAACAAGGAGGAAGACCACCGGCCAGAGATAAAGGCCATCGGCCGTGAGAAATGGCCATTGGCCAGAAACTTTGATCAATCGGCCAAAAGTGGTGGCCGGTCGGCACTATATTTGGCCGGCCGGCCATGAATTGTCAGAATCAGCAGAATGCTGGCATCTGTCCTTCACTCAACCTTATCTTCTACAAAAAGGCCTCAGCTTCGTGGTTCTTCCCAATTCAACACTGATTTGCCCCAAATGGAAGCGCTTCTTGCCCAAAATCTCACAACTTGGATTAACAACTTGGATGGCTCGGAAAAGTTGAATTTCTGGGGTTTCGACATAAACGCACTATTCACTCTGGGTTGTACCCCGTTATACCTCCCGTTTCTCCATGCGGCGACAAGGTTTTGGAATCCGGTGACACATGTCTTTATTAGCAGGCAAAAAGTGTGTCCTACCTTTGAAGATTTTCGAGTTTTACTGGAATCTGAGCGTGACGAGGAGATCCTGCCCCATCTTAATTTTGGCCATGCCCAAATCTTAGGGCGAATGTGTGGACTCACTATGCGTGACGCTCGGTCTCTGATTTATGACGGAATGCTGGACATTCCCAGTTTGATCTATCGATTTTCCGATGCCGGCGATCGCAACAACCATCATTGGCAAGGCTTCCGGCGACACGCCCTCTGTTTGTGCATGCTATCTCATTTTCTGTTTGTCTCAGGCTCCGTTCGATTAATCGAGGTTACCCAGGGCTTGAAAGAGGGCAAGAGTTGCGTTGTCATGACTCCGGCTGAGACGTTGATGGGGTTAGACGCCTTTTATCGTCGAGAGACGACTAGATTTGCGGGGAGTCCATTATTGCTGCAGGTAAAGTTTCCCACCCAATCTCACATGTGTACTACTCACGCCGCTCGGCCCTCAAACTCGTTTTCTCACAAAACCCTTTTCTCACTTTTTCTCTCATCGTACATCTCTCTATTCTTTATTCTCTCATTTTTCATCCCTTCCCAGGTGTGGTTGATGGACAAGTTGCAGGTCGTGGACTCTTGCCCAGCATACTCAGCTCGCGGCTACTTCTTCAGGCAACGTCTGGTCGACGCTCCTACTTTCAGTTGTACTTTGTCTGATGAGTGCATAGATTGGCTTAATGAGGAGGCACAGATCGGGCCCAACTTGGCACTGGGGGCTTCGACCGGCACTGGGGGCTTCGACCAGCTCTGGGAGGGGGCGCAGGAACACCTGACTTGACTATGCCCCGGATTTATTGCTTTATTAGTACTTTCAAGTTTTCCTTATGAATGTAATAAAAAGAAACTTCAATTTGTATGCAAGAGCAAGAGGACTCTGTATTGAAATCAGTGAAATTGAAGGTTGTAGGTACTAAAAATTTTCCGCTTTGGTCCAAAAATGGTCTAAGTTGTAAAAAGATTAATTTTGAACAAAGTCAACTTTTATTAAAACTTTTCAAAACCATTTTCGATATGGAT
>NW_021027276.1:79247-105623 GCF_004153795.1 Camellia sinensis | reverse complement strand
GCCTCGCACCTCCTTTTCAGTCCTTGGTGGTGGCATTTCTAGGATGGCCTTGATTTTGGAAGGGTCGACTTCGATACCTCTCTGTGTAATAAGAAACCCCAGCATTTTCCCTGCTGTAACACCAAATGTACACTTCTGAGGATTCAAACGCAACCAGAATTTTCTAATCCTTTGAAAGAACTTTTGCAAGGCGGTGTAGTGGCCCTCCCTTTCTTTGGACTTGACAATCATGTCGTCCACGTACACCTCCACCTCTTTGTGGATCATGTCATGTAATATTGAGGTCGCGGCTCGTTAATATGTAGCTCCAGCATTTTTCAACCCAAACGGCATCACTCTGTAGCAGTATGTCCCCTACGGGGTGGTGAAAGCAGTCTTTTCCCAATCTTCAGGTGCCATCACTATCTGATTGTAACCCGAGAAGCCATCCATAAACGAAAGCAAAGCATGCCCTGCCTTGAATAAAGTAATCTATCGCGACTAGGATGAACTCATGCCCATTCGACCCCTTCGGAGTAACAGCCCCGATCACATTGATTCCCCAAACTGAAAATGGCCATGGCGAAGTCATATTGTACAGCTTCGACGGCGGAATGTTCATGCGATTTGCATGGATCTGGCATTTGTGGCATCGCCGAACAAAGCCGATACAATCCTCCTCCATGGTGGACCAGTAGTTACCCTGTCGGAGGATCTTTCGCGCTAGCATTACCCTATTCATATGTGCCCCACATTCTCCTCCGTGGATAGCCTCCATCAGGCGCTTTGATTCCTCAGCTTCTACACATAGCTTATGCATTCCTAGATGACCTCTCTTATACAGCTTACCCCCGCAGATGATGAACTGAACGGCTATTCTTCTGATTGCCCTTTTATCCTTGGTGTTTGCCTCCGGTGGATACATTTCCTTCTCCAAGAAGTTCCAAATGTCGTAATACCAGGGGTTTTTGTCCTGAACCTCATCTATGGTGGCGATCGACTCGTAGGCTAGCGTAAATTTCTGGTCAATGATGACTGGACGCATCCGGACTCCGGACGGGATGTCTATCATGGAAGATAGAGTTGCTAAAGAATCAGTGAACCTGTTGTTCTCTCTTAGTAGATGAGCAAAATTTAGCTTCTCAAACTGAGGAATTAACAAGTCCAAGGTCCAGTGGTACATCATCATCTTTTCTTCTTTGACTTTCCAGTCTCCTTTTGTTTGAGACACAACAAGGTTCGAGTCCCCGATGATGTCCAACCGTCTTGTCCCTAGTTCTAGGGCTGCTTCTAGACCGGCAATGCATGCCTCATATTCTGCTTCGTTGTTCGAGACTTTGAACCAGAGTTTGAAGGCTAGAGGAATACGGGAGTTGTCGGGCGCTATCAACAACACTCCTATCCCATACCCGTATTGGTTTGACGCTCCGTCAAAATACATCATCCAAATTTCATCTTTGATGTGCCAAATGGCCTCGTCTGGGAATAAGTACTCAACTGCTTCACCTTCTTCCACTGGATGATCGGCTAAGAACTCTGCCACTGCTCTTCCTTTGACTGACTTGCGTGTCACACATTTTAGATCAAATTCAGAAAGTAACAGCAACCAACGAGCTAGCCTACCCGTAGGTGCCGGTTTCTCGAAAAGATATTTGATGGGATCAAGTCGTGAAACCAACATTACGGAGTAAGCTAACAGGTAGTGCCGCAACTTCCTTGTAGCCCATACCAAAGCCAAACAAGCCTTCTTCAGCGGAGTGTAACGGGTCTCGTAATCCAGCATCTTTTTGCTCAAATAGTAGATGGCCTTCTCCACCTTATCCTCCGATTCTTGTGCGAGCATGCAGCCCATTGTAGTCTCAGTTACTGAAATGTACAGTATCAACGGTCTTCCCGGTTCTGGCGGTGACAACACGGGTGGGTCCTGTAAGTATTTCTTGACTTGTTCAAAAGCAGCTTGGCATCGGCCGTCCCATTAGAATTTTTTTCCTTTCTTCAGGAGACCAAAAAGTGGTTCACAAGTCAGGCTTAGTTTTGAGATAAACCGTCTTATGAATTGCACTTTACCCAGAAAGCCTCACACCTCCTTTTCAGTCATTGGTGGTGGCATTTCTAAGATGGCCTTGATTTTGGAAGGGTCGACTTCGATGCCCCTTTGTGTAATCAGAAACCCTAGCATTTTTCCCGTTGTAACACCGAATGTATACTTCTGAGGATTCAGCCGCAGCCAAAATTCTTTGATCCTTTGAAAGAACTTTTGCAAGGCAGTGTAGTGGCCTTCTCTTTCTTTGGACTTGACAATCATGTCGTCCACGTACACCTCCACTTCTTTGTGGATCATATCATGCAATATCGTGGTCGCGGCCCGTTGATATGTAGCACCAGCGTTCTTCAACCCAAATGGCATCACTCTGTAGCAATATGTCCCCCACGGGGTGGTGAAAGCAGGCTTCTCCTGGTCTTCGGGTGCCATCACTAACTGATTGTAACCTGAGAAGCCATCCATAAACGAAAGCAAAGCATGCCCTGCCTTGAAATCCACCAACTCATCAATATGTGGCAAGGGAAAGTCGTCCTTTGGACTAGCTCTGTTCAAATCCCTGAAATCCACGCATACTCGGATTTTGCCATCCTTCTTCGGCACCGGAACAATGTTGGCCAACCAAGTCGGGTATTCGGATACCAGCAGGAAGCCTGCATCGATTTGCTTGGTGGCCTCTTCCTTAATCTTGATGGCCCAGTTTGGACGAATCCTTTTGAGTTTCTATTTGACAGGTCGGGCCTCGGGGTCAAGAGGGATCCGGTGCTGTACAATCTCAGGATCGATTCCAGGCATGTCTTCATAGGACCACGCGAAAACATCTTTGAAATCTTTTAATAAAGCGACTAAGCGCTCGCGTTTCTCCGAAGACAACGTGGACCCGATCTGGACCAACCGCGGGTCCTTCTTAGTACCAATATTCACAGTAGTGATTTCATCAACTAAAGGTTTAACAAATCTTTCCTGCTCTTGATCAATTAATCGTTGCAAAACCGGAGGAATTTCTCCCTCGTCGTTTTCGTCAAAATTTTGAAAGTCCTAATTTAAGCAATATATCAAAGGCACAGAAAAGTACTCGGAAACCACATCCACATTATTCTCATTATGTACTTCCAAACCGTCCGATTCTTCTGTTACAACAGACTCAAAGGAGGAAGAAAAAGATGACATGGATAGGACTGTGGCATTCGGGTTATCACTCTCAGGAATACCGGGCTCAGACTCAGTTGAGCTGGAACCTGATTCCGACTCACAAGACTCGGCGGAATCAGATTCCGGCTCACTACCTGACCCAGCGCTGTTCGACAAAAATCCCTCTTCGTATTGCCAAACGAGAGAGGGTACGATGGATGCATCCAAAATGGTTGATGGTAGGCCCGCAGCCGTTTCATTCCTGATCATGGACACCGAGAAGTCATCCCCCAAGCACTTCCGTTCGATCGAAGGATTTGAAAGTAGACATGCTAGTGCTACCCCCATTTCAAGTTCGGTGTCCTCAGACTCCATTTCCCCACTATGCTCAGCCTCGACTGTCGGGTCTGTCTGCTCTTCGGCAATATCGTCCCTAGATAATTGTAGGTCAAAGAAAATCTCGAACCCCGATACGCGCTTCCTCTCTGTGTTCAGCCACGGCTCCGGAAAACCACAGAATGGAAAATCTTCCCCCTCCCGGACGAAGCATCCGTTTAGGGTACCCTGGATGGGCCGGTGCATCAACTCAAAAGGCTTCCCCATCTGTTTCGCTCTGGCTCTTCCAGCCATTTCCTTTCCTTTCCTTACCCAATCCTCCTTGGTGGGCAGATAACCCAAGCCAAAGGTATGAGGGTTATGTAGCACTTCAGCCAATGCTGCGATGCCCTTCCGGCCGCTCCTTCCTAACCCCATCCCGGGGATGTGTTGGAGTTTGTTCATGAGGTATACCGCTTGAGCACTGACATATATCCCCTCGTTAGCAGCCATGATGTTTTGTACAACCTGAGCCTCAGCAAGGGTGAAACCTGGTATAAACACGTCCTCCATGCCGTGCTCAGTTTCTAAGACTGGTGTAGATACCTCTGGAGGTGGGTGGATCGATGAATTTCTGAAAACAATGGCTACTCCCTTTTCATAGGGGTATTTCACCATCTGATGCAGAGTGGACGAGACGGCCTTCACTCGATGCAGCTACGGCCTCCCCAAAAGCAGGTTGAAAGTTGCCGGAACTTCTAAGACATGGAAATCTATCTCATGCTGTCCTGGCCCAACTTTAGTCTGAATTTTCACCGTCCCCATGACCTCTCTACTTGTGTTATCATATGCTCGAATTACTTGGGCTGTTGGTAAAAAGTCCGCAATTTTCAAGCCGATCGCATACGCTGTCCTTGCCGGGCAGACGTTGATGGCAGATCCGGTATCAACAAGAACCACCAGTATCCATTTATTCTTACACTCCATAGAGATGTAGAGTGGTTTGTTATGGTTTGCCCCCTCAGGTGGCAGTTCCTTGTCGGAGAAAGTCAGTGTCGGGGTAGCCCCTCCCAGAAAAACTAATCCTACTAGCTGTTCTGGCGTAGTTTCTATCGAAAGATTTGCCTTGTCCATGGCTAATAGGACAGCCTATCTGTGTACTCATAATGCCATAAGCAGTCCCCAGATGGAGATGTCTGCTTATATCTTTTTTAACTGTTTGAGCACAGCCTCCTCTTTAAGTTGTTTCTCTTTTTGCTTCTCAGCCTCCCTATCCTTTCCCAGGAGCCTCTGGTTGATCTAGGTGTGGGGGTTTGAAGTACCGCCCACTCCGTGTCATATGGTCGACTTCTCCAAGGTACCAGGTGTCATCGGGTTGGTTGTTCCCCCAATCTTCGTCGTAGACAGAAAGTAAGCTGCCTAGGCCTGTTGATGACCCATATTCCCATTCTTCATATATTAGGCTCCGTTTGTTTAGAAAAAAACGGATGATACAAAATGAAAATGATAGAAAATGAAGTGAAAGAAAGGAGAAAACAAATGAAAATTTATTTTCTTGAATGCATTTGAATACATGAAAAAAATTATAAGAAAATAATGGCAAAAAATATATAATCACTGTAGAATAGGAAGTTGTGGAGAGAAATATGGGTAAAAAGGAAAACAAAATAAATCTTGTCAAGATTTATGGGAAAAAATAAATTTTCCTATATATTTTGCTAGAAATTGTTAGCCTAACTAACAAGCTAAAATGAATTGTACAAGAAATTTTAATTTTCATTATTTTCTTGGACTTTCTATCTAAATAAACACATAAAATTTCTTTATGTTTCTGTATTATCTATCTAACTAAATTCAGCCTTAGACAAAAAAATCATCTCTATCTTTGCTTTACACTAGGGGGTGGTTTGGGATGTTCTAAATAAGTGCATTTTTTGACTTTTTATAAAAAAAAATTTGTAGAAAAGTAGAGAAAGTGGGTAAAAAAGTATGGAGGAGATGTTGATTGATGTGACCCAAATAAGTGTATATATGCAAAAAAATATACTTTTTTAGTGCATACCAAACACCTACTAGGTCTAGAAGGGCAATTGCTTCCCCTGGCAATTTTTTTTCTCTCTCTCTTCTCTCTCTTTTTTTATTTTTGTCTAGGGTAAATTACACTTACACCTCTTAATATTTGGGTTTAATACATATTACCCCCTAATGCTTGGGAAATTACATAACCCCCTTGTCATTGTAATTATTTAGAGGAAATTAATGTTGGTATAAAAAAGACATTGAATTCATATACTCTCTCTTTTCTTACTTTGCTTTACTTCTTCTTCTCATTTTTTTCCTCCCCTCCTTTGCTTTATTTTTTTTTTTTCCAATGTAATTTTATCTGTTTTTCTACCCAGAGTTGTTACCTTTTACATAAGCATAGGGTTTGTGAAATAAGACTATTAACCACAAGAGTGAGAGTATAATTTCCATAATGTCAGGGGGAGGGATATAATCGGATGAAACCTCAGAAGGTGTCAGTGTAATTTATCCTTTTGTTCCTAAGTATTGATTTAAATTTTATATTTTATATAGTAAATTTTTAATTAATTTTTTTTTCTTACTCAAATTTTATTATGTCACGTCCCCAAAATAATTACAATAATTCATCTATAAATAACTAATACTAGATGACATAAACAAAATAATAAACTTTCATTAATCAGAGTTAATTCACATGAATGACACATGCAATATACATTCATAAGCTCTACCCTGAATCTACAGTATGTGATACCAGTTAATGATCAACAAAATAAATGCCCTAAAGGCTTACATCTTTCCAAGACTATACTTGGTTGCAACAAAAGAGAGAGTCTTAAGCTCCTTACATATAAAACCCTAGGCTTGTATAAATATTAAATACAAAACAACAAAAACAGAGCCTTTATCTCCTAGGTCCTCCAAAGCTAAGTCCTTAGAGGAGGCATGTCACCAGTACCTAAAAATGGTTTCCCAAGTAGGGTGAGCCAAAGACCAGCAGAAACAATCTAACACAATATATGAATATTAACGAAGATATAAGTATGATGTACATGTTCAATGCACAAATGACAAATCTTTTACAACTTTTTCCACAACCATGTTATGTCAAACTCACATCTCAATCCATTAGTTATACCCACTTCATTTAGTTAACCAAATAGAGGATACACCCCATAGGCCTCCAACCAACATGATTATCATACAAAATACATTTACCTACAATTTTACGGAAATTTCATCCGTGGGAATCGGTATCCATGTATACGCACGGTTCGGGACTTCCACCATAAATACATAGGCCAACTTAGTTTAATGGAGTCCATTCCTTTACTTCTCCCAAACGTGGAGTACATCTCATTTCTCCTCCAAAAAATCATACATATACAATGTATATAACTCATAATCATATTCAATGATAATGGCTAAGGGATTAGTTTCAATTCGCCTAATCCACATGCAATTTCTACAACAATCATGGTTGTCCTCCACTGATAGCTCAAAACATATATTTCTAAACAGATATACAATCTCAAGGACAGATAAATTATCCAAATTTCAATAGGTGAGAGGTAATACATATCTAACTTCACCATTCATATAAACATTCATCCAATTTCGTGTTTCCAATACCAATTTTATTATTTGTGCAAAATTATTATTTAAGGAGTTTTAGGGCAAAACCCCATTTTCGTCCAAGATTCCTTCCAAGTACCAAATCACTACAGTTCTCATAACACACCCCATTCCTATTCCTATAATCACCCTTTTTGCATTTACATTACAAAACCCCTCATTTGATTTTACATTCCAAATCCCAGGTTTGCTTAACATCATTCCATGTTTCAATTTTTCTTACACAACAACAAATAACTAAGTTAAACTCATAAAAGAGTGTAGAAAGTCCCTACCTCAAGTTTAGAAGGCAAGAGAGAAGATGGAGACAGTTCAAACACGCCGAAACCCAACTCTATTCAGATGAGAATGTAGCCCTCGAGATGCTCTATCTTTTTATCAAAGAGGATAGGGCGGAGAAACCACTAAATCTAGGTGGAAAAGAAGAGAGATAGTGAGTTTTAGAGAGACGAGCTCTAGATCTAGGGTTTTGAGGGAGAAAGTTATGAAAAAGTGATGAAAAAGGGTGTTGTTGCGAACTGATATACGCATAGTCCGCTTGAGCGCAAGAGTTGACGTTTGAGCGCTAGACACAATAATTCATTTTGCTCGAGCACAAGAAGTGACACTCGAGCACAAAATACACACATCTAGTTGTTTTGCAGGCAATAGACCAACACTCGAGCGCAAGAATGGCCACTCGAGCTGAGCCCACTAGAGTATAGAAAGAACCGCTTGAGCGTAGAATAGGCCGGCAGGCCTCCACCAGTTCTCCCTGCCTCTTTTACCTTGATATATGTCCTTGGATTCCAAGAAATGCAGGGTATGCTCAAAATTTGACTCAAGATGCCTCCGCGGAAGCCCAGAATCATATTCGCAGTGCAGAAGGGTCATCACCCGTCAACTCAAACAAGGAGTATCCTTTTTAAATATATTTCACCCCTCCGAGAGGTAAATCGGAGGTCACAACTAAATCGGCCTTGCCAAGATGCGCATTTCTTCATTGAACATATTGCATCGCATATGCATTGATTATTGTGCACAAAATATGTTATGCGCTGTTTCACTTGCATTGTTATGCACCTTTTCACTTGCATTATTATGCACCGTTCTACTTGCATTGTTATGCGCCATTCTACTTGCATTGATATGTACCTTTTCATTTGCACTTCGCGTTTGACATGTGTTTGGTTACCTTTCTCCTCTCGCGTTTGACACGCGTTTGGGTACCTTTCTCCTCTCCCGTGACACGCGTTTGGTTACCTTTCTCCTCTCGCGTTTGACACGCGTTTGGTTACCTTCCTCCTCTCGCGTTTGACATGCATTTGGTTACCTTTCTCCTCTTGCGTTTGACACGCGTTTGGGTACGTTTCTCCTCTCGCGTTTGACACGCGTTTGGTTTACCTTTCTCCTCTCGCGTTTGACATGCATTTGGATGCCCTTCTCCTTTCGCGTTTGATATGCTAGGAGGTGTTTTGTTTGAGACTTTGGGTGTTCCCGATAGTCGCTTTTAGTCTTTCCAGCGCGAGGCGCAGTGAAGATTGCATAATTTTCTTACATCCTTTCTTCTTAAATGTGTGAGACTGTAGTTCTTTATTCGCTTGCTTAAAATGTTATATTTATTTTGCATAAATGCTTCATTACAGCTCTCTTTGCATAATCATAAGTTATGCTCTTGCATCATGCATGTCATTTGCATTTTCCCCTAGCCTGCGGGCGCATCTCTATATTGTTTTCTTGTTTGTTTGTCTAAGTCTTCGGCCTTGTCAAAAATGGGTCGTCTCCGGGCTTTGACATTTACTTCCGTCACTTCATGACTTTCGAGTTCTGTCAAAGAGGGGCAACTGTAGACACCCCATTTTTGACCGTCTTCAAGACTTGGATGTTCTTGTAGGTACATCCAGCAACAAGTTTGATTTCTCATCAAGTACTCAACTTTCGCGACGGAATGCTCCAGGTTTGATCCTTCCAGACCCTTTGTCCATCCTGTCTCATACTTGGACCATGTGTTAGTTCTTTCCTCATGTTGATTTTGGAGCACTGTCGGCCATGGAATGCCACTGCCAGCCATCAATTTATGCCTGCTGGCCATTGATGAGGCCTGCCGGCCATCAATGAGGCACTACCGGCCACAACTGATGGTCGGCCGACCGCCAACTGTTCAGTAGATATTGTAGATATTTTGACAATTGTTTGCACAGCTGAGCCCATCTGCTTGCACGTGCAGGGCTGGATTGCTTTGAAGGCTCCTTGTATCTCCTATATATACAAGCCATCTATATGCATGCAAAGGGTTACAACATTTGAGCTGAGATATTTTCCTCATTCTCTCTCTAGAATCTTCTCTCTCTACATTTTGTGCTTAAAAGTGTGCTTTCTTCATATATTTGCACTAAAACACCTAGTTAAACACCTTCATTTGAGTGTTGAGGGTCTTGAAGGCCTTGTTTGAGCTCTTTGGAGTGGTTTTGGCTCAGAAGTTTGATCATTTGCTTACTGTTTTGCTGCTGTCTTCAAGGGTGAGAATCTACCCCTTTTAAGCTTTATTATAGTTCATTGTTTTACCATCTTTGCATGCAACTTTGAAGCTAGTTTTAGTCTCAAAAAAGTTCTATTTCTAAGGTCTTAACATGGTTGTTTGAGCCTTGTGTGGTTGGGAGGTGGTTCTCCTCTTTTGCTGTTTGGCTTGTAAAGCCTCCAGAGCCACATTTCTAAGCTTTTGTAGTAGCCTTCGTTTGGCCTTCTAACCACTGAAACTCAGAGGAATTTTAGTGGTAGAAAGTTAGTTTTGAGGCTCAAAATAGGAGGGGGTGATCCCTTCTCCTTGTGTCTTGATTGCTTGAATAGATGGCTTAGTAGTTGAGCATGTGTTTCTAGCATGTGTTAGCTTGACTTCAGCATGTTTTTGGCCTTTATTTAGCATGCATGTTTTAACATCATTTCTCACATGATTTCAATGCATATAGCATAGTCACATTCTCACATATTCCACTCTTTCATTGTGTTTGAGAGTTGTGCTTTGATGCCTTGTTTGTGAGCCAATAAGAGAGCATGCTTTTCTTGCCTTTTGTGCTTCAATTCCAGCATGTTTAGGCCACTGTTTTGGTATGTTTGAGGTCCGTTTGGTGCTAGTTTGGCCATTTGAGCATTGTATTGCATGGTCCTAGTGTTGTGTCCTTCACTAGCCTTAATGCTTTTTGACTCTTAACATGTTGTATATGACTTGTTTGCATGGTTTTAAGTCATTTAAAATGTCATTTCAGTGCTGAAATATATGCCATATCACTCCATTCTTCACTTGCTGCTTTGCTTTGAAAGTGGTCTTGAGCCCCTTGTTGGCTTGAGCATGAAATTGAGGCTCTCATGCCTATTGGTTTTAGCCTTCTCTTGAGGGTTTCTACTAACCAAAAGCACGAGGCTTCTTTCATGCTCAAGGTGCTTGTGGTTGAGGCCATCTTTCCTATTAGAGGACTTGCACATTGGACTTAACCAATTAAAGAATGGTTTGGTAATTTAAAATGTGTAAACAAGAATTGAGCTAAGTAAAAATATGCCGAGATAAGCATGTGTTGTGTTTTATTGCATTGTGTTCAATCGGACGTTATATTGAACACAAGGTGGATTAGTCCATTTCATACTCAAAGTGATGAAAATGAGCTAATCCTCTTTGTCTCTATTGCCTTTGATCACCCTTGATAAGGTAGTGGTCTTAGTGTCTTGTTTGTTGTGCATTCATTGAATTTGTACAAGTTGAATCCTTGGTCACCATGCATTGAGATGCTTGATTGATGGTTTTGGATCCAATGGTGCCCCTCTGATGTTTTGAGATGACAATGAATGGCACAGTACATACATACCCTTGGGAGACCCTCTATTTTTCTCTGTTTTGTGCTCTGTTGCAGAATGGTGTCACAGCACACCAGTGGCCGGAAGTGCTTCACAGATGGCCAGCACTGTTTCATCCTTGGCCGGCAGGTGGCCGGTAACAACTTCTCATGGCCGGCAAGCCACTGTTGCACTCCCCAGCATTGTTTTGGAAAGGTTTGACAGAAGTTCTGAGAGACACCCTACAAACAGAGCCTCTAAAGAGCAAACCGGAAGGCGTTTCGGGGCGGCGACCGAGAGCATGCATTCTTTAGTCCTCAAGGCTAAGCCGAGGCAGCATAGTTTTAAAGCTATACTTGTCAGTTAGTTTGAATTTGTAAATTAATTAATTTGTTAATTAATTAAGGTATTGTAATAATTAGTCTAATTAGTTTAATTAGATTAGTTAGTTAGCTTAGCTTAGATTAGCTTAGCTTTTATTTGGACCCTCTGTCGAAAGGGCACAATGTTGCAATAAGGGTGTGTGTATGTGTGCATGTCTTCCAACCCCATTTCTTTCTCCCTTTTACTTACCGCTTTCGATGGTCAGTTTTAGGGCACGTTTTGATTAGCATACCTTATGCTTTGCGTGTTTGCATCATTCATTTGTCTTGCTTGCACCGGGCTCGGCGCATCATTCAAATTGCATTGTATTTCAATACTTACTTGAATACGTCTTTCAAAGCATGTTATCAAGTGTTGCATTCATATGTCATCTTAGATAGCCGAGCCTATTAATTGCATTATTACATGCGTTGCATTAGGCATCTTAACATAAACTAGGATCATGCATGATTTCTAACTAGTTTTCTATTTTGGCTCAGAGTACACTGTAAGTGTTTACACTTTAGCATACTGCATGAGATGTGTACGTTGCCATATTTAGCATGCTTGCCCTCAAAATAGGAGGTGGTGATCCCTTCTCCTTGTGTCTTGTTTGCTTGAATAGATGGCTTAGTAGTTGAGCATGTGTTTCTAGCATGTGTTAGCTTGACTCCAGCATGTTTTTGGCCTTTATTTAACATGCATGTTTTAACATCATTTCTCACATGATTTCAGTGCATATAGAATAGTCACATGCTCACATATTCCACTCTTTCATTGTGTTTGAGAGTTGTGCTTTGATGCCTTGTTTGTGAGCCAATAAGAGAGCATGCTTTTCTTGCCTTTTGTGCTTCAATTCCAGCATGTTTAGGCCACTGTTTTGGTATGTTTGAGGTCCGTTTGGTGCTAGTTTGGCCATTTGAGCATTGTATTGCATGGTCCTAGTGTTGTGTCCTTCACTAGCCTTAATGCTTTTTGACTCTTAACATGTTGTATATGACTTGTTTGCATGGTTTTAAGTCATTTAAAATGTCATTTCAGTGCTGAAATATATGCCATATCACTCCATTCTTCACTTGCTGCTTTGCTTTGAAAGTGGTCTTGAGCCCCTTGTTGGCTTGAGCATGAAATTGAGGCTCTCATGCCTATTAGTCTTGTGCATGCCACCTTAGTATGTTGTTTGCGTAGCATGTTGTTTGCACTGCATCGTGTTCAACCGAACGTTATGTTGAACACAAGGTGAATTGGCCCACATCATACTCAAAGTGATTAGCCAATCCCCTTTGTCTCCATTGCCTTTGATCACTTATGATAAGGCCGTGGTCTTAGTGTCTTGTTTGTTGTGCATTCATCGAATTTGTGCAAGTAGGATCTTTGGCCATCATGCATTGAGATGCTCGATTGACGATCTTGGATCCAATGATGCCTCTCCATTGATGTTTTGAAGTGATATGGAGTGGCATAGTACGTACATACCCTTGGGAGATCCTCCATTTTTTCTGTTTGGTGCTCTGTTGCAGTTTGGTGTCACAGCACACCAGTGGCAGACAGTGCTTCACAGATGGCCAGCACTGCTTCATCCTTGGCTGGCAGGTGGCCGACAACAACTCCTCATGGCCGGCAGGCCACTGTTGCACTCCCCAGCATTGTTTTGGAAAGGTTTGACAGAAGTTCTGAGAGACACCCTACAAACAGAGCCTCTAAAGAGCAAACCGGAAGGCGTTTCGGGGCGGCGACCGAGAGCATGCATTCTTTAGTCCTCAAGGCTAAGCCGAGGCAACACAGTTTTAAAGCTATACTTGTTAGTTAGTTTGAATTTGTAAATTAATTAATTTGTTAATTAATTAAAGTATTGTAATAATTAGTTTGTTAGTTATTCAACTTGGTTGTGTAATAATTAGTCTAATTAGTTTAATTAGATTAGTTAGTTAGCTTAGCTTAGATTAGCTTAGCTTTTATTTGGACCCTCCGTCGAGAGGGCACAATGTTGTAATAAGGGTGTGTGTATGTGTGCATGTCTTCCAACCCCGTTTCTTTCTCCCTTTTACTTACTGCTTTCGATGGTTAGTTTTAGGGCACGTTTTGATTAGCATACCTTATGCTTTGCATGTTTGCATCATTCATTTGTCTTGCATGCACCGGGCTCGGCGCATCATTCAAATTGCATTGTATTTCAATACTTACTTGAATACGTCTTTCAAAGCATGTTATCAAGTGTTGCATTCATATGTCATCTTAGATAGCCGAGCCTATTAATTGCATTATTACATGCGTTGCATTAGGCATCTTAACATAAACTAGGATCATGCATGATTTCTAACTAGTTTTCTATTTTGGCTCAGAGTACACTGTAAGTGTTTACACTTTAGCATACTGCATGAGATGTGTACGTTGCCATATTTAGCATGCTTGCCATGAGGCTATGTGCTTAAATGATTAACTGCATGAATGCCTGTGGATGAAGGCTTTATTACTTGAATTGGAACAATTCATCAAAATGTGAGTTTTAAGCCCACTTGGAGTGGCAAATCACCGTGTTTTAAGCCCACCTTGTTTGGTGGCAAATCCGCGTTTTAGCCTACTTGCGAGTAGCATTTTCAAACCATTTTCGAAAAAAACAAACATGAGATGTTTTGTTCCAAATCGAGCGATTTAGTCTATACTTGTGTGTTGTGCGCATCACATACTAAGTCAACTAATAATCAAACAAGAACACGTGTTTTCAAAAACGACATATCATGTTTAGTAGAGGCCGATCTTTGATCAGGCGAGCGGGGGTGCTCATTTCAGGACCTTCCCCTCTCGTACCCAAGTTCCCGAGTCGAGGCAACTTTGGTGATGATGGACACATGGCCTTTGGCACGAGTCAGGGTTTCCTAAATTTTTCAAAACAAAATATTTAGGTGGCAACTCTGAAATCTGGCAAAGCAGTCCATGTTTGGCGCTTTTTGATTAAAATCGATTTTCCAAAACGATTTGTCGGATTTGGACTCTTTGGTGATTTATCAGTCTTACATTGCACTTTGTGTGATTAGATTCAGAATCATGACGGGAGTCCGAACTGTAGTAGCTAGAACCCAATTCGTTCCCTCTCTGAAAGGGGGGGGCGCGAAGAGAGTTCGGGCGGTCTACAACCACCCAGAGTTGTTCGTTGATCTATTCAAATCGAACTAGTCAATCTGCACATCTCCTTGATCTTGTTCGTCAAAGAACTGCACTTTGTCTAAGTCCTCCTCAAGCTTCGCCAAATCATCTAACCCTTGACTCAGGCCATCCTCCCTAACCACATTGACTTCCATTACAATTGGCAATACCACTTTTGGCTTGACTTGATCAATCGACCCAATGTAGCAGCTCGGATCGTACACCCCTCTGGACAAGTCCTCAGAGCACTCTGGTAACAGACTAGTACTTTCCTCTAAGGCCAACCTCCCTTGTACTGCAACTGTCACCACCACAGGTTTAGGTTGAAATGTGGATGTGTCCATCATGCACAAATCTATGCTTTCAAGAATGAACACCGTTAGTCTGGGTAGGTGGAAAAGGGTAATATATACGCTAGGGTCATAGGGGATGGCCAGTGTATGGATTAGGTTTAGATTGTGAGGTGTGGGAATTTTATTGTGGGCTGGGAGAGGGTTTGTAGTTATATTTGGTTTTTGGTTTGGTGCAATCACCTTATTGTCAATGAGGTCTTGAATCTCATGACGCAGGCTGAAGCATTGGTCGATGTCATGACCATGCTTCTGGTGGAACACACAGTACTTGGCTGGGTTGTGTTCAGGTGAGAGAGGATCGGGTAGTAGGCAAGGCTCTAATGGCTTGAGGTGCCCCGTTTTGATTAGTACCTTCATGGATTGAGATAAAGGCATGTAGAGTGGGGTAAAGGTCCTCAGCAATCGGGCCGGGTTGTTTGAAGTTTGCGGTGTTGTATTGGCAAAGGGATTGGCGGTCTTGGTTGTGGTGGTGACAACACTCACATTTGATGGCCGCGTAGCTATGCTACCCCTGGTTGTTGTATTGGAACTGTGGACAAAAGACTTTTTGGCCTGCTCTTTCTCATCAGTAATTAGCCCCTGTTTCATGGCGTCTTCAATCTAAACCCCCATCTCGTAGAGCTCGATGAATGTGCATAGAGGTAAGACGATCATTTTCTGTAACAATTTCTCGTGCAGATTGCAGACTACCATCCTTATTCGATCTTTCTCGGAAGGTCGTGTGGTCATCATTGAAGCCTTGGCCCTCCACCTCGTCACAAATTCTGAGAAGCCCTCTTTCGAATCCTGGCGCGTTGCCATAAGATCACGAGTCGTGACCTCGATTTGTGTGTTGTATGAGTACTGTGCAATGAAGCCTCAGCCATTTTCCTCCTAACTCTACTTCACAGAATCCTCCAACTTCGCATACCATATAGCCACTATTCCTGACATGGTTCTACCAAAAAGTGAGAGCTTTTACAACTTGGTTAGGCACATTGGCCGCCTAATGTCTAAAAACAGCCAAAGATGAACCATGGGATCTCCATAACCATTGAATCTATCGATGTGTGGCATTTTGAACAGATCTGGCAATGTCACTGCAGAGTCGGTATACCCATCTTCTATATCAGGGATGGAGTTAACACCCTATGCCCTCTTGAGGAGCTTCTCCAGCTTGTTAACCTTAAGCACAGTTGGGTCAACCTCAAATTCAAATAGAGCCTCGATTTGATACACGGGTGTTTTGAAGGCTTGAGGTGGGATCGGCTCTGCCGAATTGCCTTGATTCTCAACATGGGCAGTGGTTACGAGGGCTGGGATACCCGTAGAAGGTGCATGAGATATAGAAGTTGCTGCTGGCTATGGTTGTTGTTGTTACAGCCTATTTATTACCTCAGCCTGATGTGTCGTGACCTCGGCCTGGGGAGCAGCGTCTTGCTGCATGGTTTCAACTGTTTGCTGGAGATGGTGAATCAAATCCTCCATACTGACTGGGAGATATTGTGCCATCGGAATGGGTGAATAATCTCGTACTGGACTATATGTAGAAGACTGTGCCTGACTAGATGCAGGTGAAGTGAGGGGTGACTGTTGTAGAAATTGGACCGGCGAACTCTGCCTGACTCCCCTCCATCTGGTAACCGGTGGGAGCGACGTAAACATGGGTTGTCCCCTAACAAGATCTCTGGCTCTGTAAAGCCTTCTAACACGAGTCCAGAGCGCTTGAGGGATATCCGAACTGTCCAAAGCTATGGTGTTATACTACCTAGCAAAAAGAAAGTAATAATCAGAAACCGCACAACACCTCAGCTCAGATAGTAACAACACATAGATGTAATCAAAGCTGTAGGACTACATTCAATACTGAATTCTGCCCCCAAAACTAATACCCAACTTGTAACTGATACGTATGTTCCAGTACAGTTTCATTGTAAAGCACATACCAGTTGAGTGAGAACCAAAACACCCCTATGAGGGGGTAGGGTTACCCTGTCCTAGTTTCGTTAGGAGCTAGGTTTCACTATTCAAACAAAGCGGTTTCACGCAATCTTACATTCGGGTAAGCATCTTGTCCTAGTTTGGAACAGTCTCTATGGCTTTTGATATGTAACTAGGCCAAATGGTTAAAAAGGGAACCTCAGCAAGACTACCTAATATACCTCTCACACCTAACACCGAGAAGTGAAAGGAGGATCAAATAGTACAGCGGTAGTCTAGATCCAAGGGTTGTGTTCCCATTGTGGCAGAGCCCTTGACCGGTCATCCTTTTGGCAAGCTTTTCAAGCAAGCGTCCGGCAAACTGTCCTGGAATAGTAGATGGCAAAAACAGTGACTTAGGCGCACCAATGCAAATGCAATGCAAAGAAACATATAAGTGTAGATAAAATTTCATATCATGAAGTTCAAGTTCTCTAATTCCCCAGCATAGTCGCCAGAAACTATAGCTCGACTTTTTTGCGCTCCCTTTCGGAAGGCGAAATAAGCCCTACAGTTTGGACTCCCACGATTCTGAATCTAATTTCACAAGTGCAATGTGAAACTGATAAACACCAAAGAGTCCAAATCTGGAAATCTTTTGGAAAATCGATTTTGAATCAAAAATATCAAAATTGGATTGCTTTGCTAGATATAAAGTCACCACCTAAATATTTTTGGAAAATTTAGAAAACCCATGACTCGTGCCAAAGGCCACGTGTCCATCATCACCAAAATTGTCTCGGCACAGGAACTTAGGTACGAAATGGGAAGGTCATGAATGCATTTGAGCACCGCCGCTCGCCCAATCAAAGATCGGCCTCTACTAATCATGATATGAATCTTATGTACATTATATGCTCTTGTTCCGATTTATTAGGGTAGCATTACCATGTGATGTGTAAACACAAAAGTATAGACTAACTTACAAGATTTGGCACACTTGATTCATGTTTGTTTTGAAAATTGTTTCGAAATATGTACTACTTGAAAAAGTGATTGTATATGAACATTACTCAAATTGCTCTAATTCAAGCAATAAGACATACACACTATTACAACATTGCGCTCTCATGAAGGAGACCCCGATTAAACTAACAAGCTAATAAGCTAAGCTAATCTAATTAAGCTAACTATTACAAAACAAAATGAATAAACTAGCTAAACTACTTAACTAATTATTACAACAATGGAGTAATTAACTAACTATTCTAGTGAATTAATGATTACAACATCACAATTAGCTAACTACTTGAACTAATTAAATAATTACATAATTACAACACAAGTGCAATTAAAAGAAGTAAGTAAGCTAAAGAATTAAGTAACAAGCTAGCTACTCTGCCTCGGGAAGCGAGGGATGTTCATGTGCATGCTCGGTTTCCACCCGAAAATTGTTCCGATTTATTAGGGTAGCATTACTATGTGATGTGTAAACACACAAGTATAGACTAACTTATAAGAATTGGCACACTTGATTCACGTTTGTTTTGAAAATTGATTCGAAATATGTACCACTTAAAAAAGTGATTGTATATGAACATTACTCAAATTGCTCTAATTCAAGCAATAAGCCTTCATCCACAGGCATTCAAGCAGTTTATAGCACTTAAGCACTTAGCCTCATGGCAAGCATGCTAAACATGGAAACAATCACACGTATGTGATATGCTAAAGCGAGTAAAGGCTCACCCAGTACTCCAAGTCAAAAAAGAAATGGGTTAGAAAAATGCATGATTCCTAACTATGCGATATGACTAATGCAACACATGCGATATGCAACTAATAGGCTCGGCTACTAATATGGCATATAAAACAATAAAATAACATGCGGTCTAAGCACATATTCAAAGAATGTATAAGCAATAACAATGCAGTTAGAATGATGAACTGAGCCTCGGTGCATGCAATACAAATGAATGCAAATGTTAAGTATGCTAAATAAAACATGATGTCCCTAAACTAACCATCATAAGTTAGTAAATAAAAGGGAGAAAGACGTGGGGTTGGAAGATATACACATTATTACAACATTGCGCTCTCACGAAGGAGACCCCGATTAAACTAACAAGCTAATAAGCTAAGCTAATCTAATTAAGCTAACTATTACAAAACCAAATGAATAAACTAGCTAAACTACTTAACTAATTATTACAACAATGGAGTAATTAACTAACTATTCTAGTGAATTAATGATTACAACATCACAATTAGCTAACTACTTGAACTAATTAAATAATTACATAATTACAACACAAGCGCAATTAAAAGAAGTAAGTAAGCTAAAGAATTAAGTAATAAGCTAGCTACTCTGCCTCAGGAAGCGAGGGATGTTCATGTGCATGCTCGGTTTCCACCCGAAAAGGCCACTGCTTTACTTTTGGAGATCCTCTGTTGCACAGAGAACATATACACTGTTGCCCACTTCTAGAATAACTCTACCTTGCCTCCCAAACACACTACTGAATTTTGCATTAGTGGCCGGCCGGCCAGTGATGAGGGTTGCCGGCCACCAGTGATAGCCGACCAGCCATCAAAGGTGGTCTGCCAACCATGGAAAGTGGCCTGCCAGCGGCTGTTGCCTAGTTCACCTTGCTGTAACGGAGGACAAATAGAGCATGCACAGGGTATTTTCAAGGGCTTTTTTGCACAACCCACCCCTATTTTCATAAGCAAATCAAAGGAGTAATGAAATTGGTTCACAAACCACCAACTCAAGCCATTTCATTACATGATGGCTTATGAACCAAAGTGTGCAATTTCAATAAATGCAACAAAATAAGACTCTAACCTCCTCCCTTTCATGAGTTGATTAAGGGAAGTGGTGACCTTGGACACTCGAATCATTTCATCACTAATGAGTATGAAATGGCCCAAGTTTCCATGTGTTCAATAACGTCCGATTGAGCACAACAAGTTATTATCTTGCACACTTTTAGCTTGACATCTCAATCTCATGCTTTGAACAAACAAGTTGTTTGAACCATTTTCAAAGAAAAACAAAAGCCAAGAAACGAGGGAGGTTGTAGAGATGATTAATGGTGATCACAAGTATGGAAAACCACAAATAAATGCAATCAACTCAAATAAGAAGGTGTCTAAGGCCTAGAACACCAAACTCATGAGGACTATTACACTATAAGCATGCAAAACAAAGCTCAAATGCAACTATCAACCAAAAATAGTGTTAAAACAGTCTAAGATAAGTCCTAAAACAAGCTGAAATTAAGACAAAAAAAGGCTAGATTAATATGCTAAAACATGGCACGGCTAGTAACCACGACACAAGGAGGGGAGACTAACCCCTCCGAATTTGGACTTCAAAAGATGATTTTGTCCACTGAAATAACTCTGAAAATAAGTATTTTAAAGCTCAAAAACAGATAGTAAAAGAGTGGGAAACACAAGGGTAAAGGCCTCCAAAACAAGGTACAAAGAAGGGTGAACCACCCATCAACCTTTAATAGCCTTAGGACCCAAGTTTCAACCCAAAAATATAGAGGTTTTACAGCCCAAAAACACTTGGAAAACAACAAGAAAAAGAGTAGAGAAAGCAAGCTAATAGACAAAGCCTTACACCTTTTGAAGAGGAAATCAATTCCAAGCAACAGAACCAAGCAAACAACACCCTCAAGACCTCCAACAAGGCTCTAGGATACCTTAGCTCAAGTATGGAGAGATTTGGTTAAGGGTGTATAGGAAAAGGTTAAGGATTTGTCGGCAAAAGTGTAGGAATTTTCTAGAGAGAGAGAGAGAATTGTAGAGAGCGGAAAATTTTTGTTCTAAAATGTTTCCATCCTTAAAACATGAGAGAAAGGCCTCCTATATATAGAAAACATGAATTTCCCTCAAGAACAACCAACCCTACATGTGGGTGAAGATGCATGCATCTGTGCAAACAGCTGGCATGGCTGTCACAAAATATCTGCAAAAGAAACTGGTAGCCGGCCGACCGGCCATCACTGGTGGCTGACAGACCACATCAGTGGTTGGCAACCAAAAAATGATTGCTGACAGTGTCATGACCCGAACCTGCCCCTATGGGTTAGGACATAACCGGCTAATAATCATGAGACTACCTACGACCTCAGACCAAATGAAACGCGTTTCAACAGAGTAAAGGGGTCAAAACAGAAGCAATTTAAAACTTTGTCCATAGAGCTGTGTTTACATGGCATAACAAAATCATTCCAAAAGTATTTTATAATAACTCACACAAAGGAAGTTAACATATGAGCTTTACACAAGAGGATCATTCAGGTCATGGTCAGCCAAACCAAAAGCTTATATACAAATGTGATCCAAAGTTCTTGCCAACATAACAAAAATGTAACAAAAGGGCGAAAACAAGTCTCATACGCGAGACGTATGGGCTGACTCCTCAAAACTTGACTGTCTCTTACATACTTCACTGAGGTTGGGTTTGGACATCTCTTGGCTCACCTACAGACACATGAATGAGAGTGAGCAAAAGCCTAGTGAATAATATCAAGTAAAGAAGATACATGAACGAACTTTGAAACAATTATATCAAACGGCCTTGGGTCCAATTCATGTTTCTATCTAATATATCAAACGAATAAAGTTTTAGACGTATCAAACAGCCTCGGGCCCAATTTACTCATATCCAAACGGCCTTCGGCCTATTCATTCATATCAAACGACCTCAGGCCCAATCATTCATGTCAAACGACCTTTGGCCCAATTCCTTCATGTCAGACGACCTTTGGCCCAATTCATTTATGTCAGACGGCCTTTGGCCCAATTCATTCATGTCAAATGGCTTTAGGTCCAATCATTCATGTCGAACGGCCTTAGGCCCAATCATTCATGTCGGACGGCCTTTGGCCCAACCATTCATGACAAACGTCCTTTGGCCCAATCATATGGCATAACAGATGTAAGTCCACAATTTAAATTAGCAAGCTTATAAAACTTTTATAGGAATAAGCAATAGGACAAATAACATACTTCAAAATATTTCTACTAAAATATTACTCACAGTGATCTGCCGAATGGTTTGCCCTTGTGCTTGACCCTACACATTTCATGAACATAATGGGTCATAAACGATTCAATCTGTTCTTAATTCATATATTACTCTTAGGCTTCATTCTTATCTTTTTAATACATTTACAATGTTCAATGCATGCCTAAGAGTGCTTAGAAATAAAAGAGAATGAAAAATGAAACACAACATTTTTACAAAATTCCTGAAACAGGGCTCCTTGCTCGAGCGGACCCCATTTGTCTGCATTCCCTCATTAATACGCTCGAGCGTGACTTTGGATGCTCGAGCTGAATGTTAAACTACATGGCTTGACGCTCGAGCGTGAATCTTTCCACTCGAGTGGACACCAATGTCTGCATAAGTTTTAGGAACCAACATTGCACGCTCGAGTGGCCCTTTCCCCAATCGAGTGAACATGCAGAATTCTGGAATTTCCAGAACTGGTTTTGAAGTTCAAATTTGACATTCAAAGGCCCAAAACTCATGTTCTTGGTTCAAAAACGTGAAAATGCATTATATGTCATGAGGATGTAAGTAATATGGGACCAATTGTTCAAAATCATGATCTAATTCTCAAATTAATCAACATTTCTCTTGCATGACCAAAATTCATGCATTCAAACTTCACACAAGCCTCATATCTGCATCAATCAAGCATGCATGTAAATTTTTGACTCCAATTCCATTTCAACTGGCACTAATGATGCTTAGAGTCATGAAACTCATGAGAATTATGCATGCATGTGAAATTTGGCGCCCTATTCATCATGTTCAATATGCTCCATGCTTGAATGTGTAAAATTATGGCAATTCTATGCATGCATGTGCCTATAGGCTCCCAATTCATCATAATCAACACAACTCATGCTCTTGATTGCCATCTAACTTTGAATTCAAAAAATTACAAACTTATACACATGAATTTATACTCAACTGCTTACCTAGGAGCTCTAATCACCCAAATTATGGTTAATTCTTGAATTGATCTTCAAGATCTTCAAGTTTCTTGATTAATTCTTCAACTTGAGCTCCCTCTCTCTCTCTAACCGGCACACACTCTCTCTCTAGAGTGTAATCTCCACAAAATGAACTCAAAGAAGAGGAATTAAGTGTATACAGAGGCCTATTTATAGGCTCCCTTAATCAAATTGATTAAGGCTAAGTAATTGTGCTTAATTAACCGTTTTGAAGCTAATTATTCTGATCCAAATCAGTTTCTAATTAAATTTCACCATAAGCTCTAAAAATTATGCCAATCACAATGGCGTAGTCAATTTCAAGTTTTGTGGCCGGTAAGGCCTCCAATTTTCAATTCATAACAGTAAGTTGAACAAATTTTCCTACGGTGAACAGATAGAAAATCAAAATCACATATAATCATATAAATGACACTCAAAATCATATCAAACACATAATCACAATTATAATTAAGATTAATTAGCATAATACGGACCAGGGTTATCACAGTCTTCCCTCCTTTAGGAAGTTTGGTCCTCCAAACTTATTTTACCTTCGTCGGGAAACAGATGTGGATAGTGCAGTCGCATTTCATCATCCTTTTCCCACGTAGCGTCCATCTCATAGTGTTCTTTCCATTCCACTTTCACCATCGGGATGAACTTGTTTCTCAACTGTTTCACTTGCCGGTCAATGATTTGTTCCGGCCATTCCTCGTATTCCATGTTTTCATCACGAGCTATCCGGTGATAATCAATTACATGCAACGGATCCCAAAGATAACCCCTCAACATCGACACGTGAAACACATTATGGATTTGCTCGAATCCCGGCGGCAAAGCAACTCTATATGCAACTGGACCAAGCTTTTCTAGAATCTGAAACAGCCAAATGTAACGAGGCGACAATTTCCCTTTCTTACCGAACCTTACTTGGCCCTTCATTGGAGTCACATGGATAAACACATGGTCACCAACCTCATACCCGAGAGATGTTCTTCGAACATCTGCATAATTCTTTTGTCAGTGCTGAGCTATTTTGAGCCTTTGCTGAATAGTTTTGATCTTCTCAGAAGTGTCTTGCACAATTTCAGGCCCAAGAAGAGCCTTATCCCCGACTTCTGTCCAACAAATTGGTGATCTACACCTTCTACCATACAAAGCTTCGTATAGTGCCATACCGATGCTGGAGTGGAAGCTGTTATTGTATGCAAATTCTGCTAGTGGCAAATAATCTTCCCAACTTCCCTGAAAATCTAAAGCACACATTCTGAGCATGTCTTCTAAGGTCTGTATGTTTCGTTCTGATTGCCCAACTGTTTGTGGATGGAATGCCGTACTGAATCTCAATTCTGTTCCCATTGCTCTTTGTAGGCTCTTCCACAATCTGGATACAAATTTCGAATCTCTATCCGACACAATAGATACTGGAACTCTGTGTAAACGGACAATCTCATCAACATATATAGTAGCTAGTCTATAAGCATCAAATGTAGTCTTAACAGGTAGAAAATGTGCAGATTTAGTCAGTCTATCAACTGCTACCCAAATAGAATCCATACCTCGAGGAGTTCGGGGTAGACCAGCGACAAAGTCCATAGTCACATGTTCCCACTTCCATTCAGGAATAGGGAGAGGTCGAAGTAGACCACCTAGTTTCTGATGTTCAACGTTAACTTGCTGACATTGAAGGCACTTGGACACATACTCTGCAATTTCTTTCTTCATTTTAGGCCACCAATAGCTTTGTTTCAAATCCCGATACATTTTGTTGTTGACCGGATGCATAGAAAATACTGACTTGTGAGCTTCATGTAGAACTCTTTTCTTTAGTTCCAGAATATCTGGGACATACATTCGGTTTCGAAACCTTAACACTTCGCTTTCAATGCTGAACTCTGCCCTCAGACTTGTCCCAAATTCATCAATTACTTTCTTGAGGAATTCATCATCTTTTTGTTTCTATTTAATCTCATCAATGATTGCTGGTTCGACTGAAATGGCAGCTATTAATCCGCCTTGTTCACACAATACCACTTCAACCCTGGACTTTTCAAAATCTTGCAAGATCTTTTTCTGTTCGGTAAGCAAGCAAGCCAAACTCCCCATCGATTTTCTGCTCAAGGAATTAGCAACTGTATTAGCTTTCCCAGGGTGATAATGGATCTGAAGGTCATAATCTTTTATCAATTCAATCCATCTCCTCTGCCGCATATTCAACTCTTTCTAAGTGAAGAAGTACTTTAGGCTTTTGTGATCCGTGTATGCTTAACACTTTGCCCCATACAAGTAGTGTTGCCAGATTTTTAAAGCAAACACCACTGCAACCAATTCTAAATAATGCATTGGATAGTTCTTCTCATGTGGCCTCAACTGCCGAGAGGCGTAGCCAATCACCTTTCCATCCTGCATTAATACACAACCCAAACCCTTATAAGATGCATCATTGAAAATTACAAAGTTTTCCATACCTGTGGATAATGTCAACACTGGTGCAATGGTCAGTCTCGTCTTTAGTTCATGAAAGGCAGATTCTCTTTCGTCATTCCATTCAAATGGTTTCCTTTGGCATGTCAGTTGGGTAAGAGGCACAGCTATTTTTGAAAAGTCTTTCACAAACCTCCTGTAGTACCCAGTTAAGCCCATGAAACTACTGACCTCTGTTACATTTGTCAGTGTAGGCCAATTCACAATTGCCTCTATCTTCTGTGGGTCCACTAAAATCCCATCTTTGTTGATAACATGCCCTTAAAAGATAACTTCATCCAACCAAAATTCACATTTCTTTAGTTTGGCAAATAATTTCTTTTTCTAAGTGTTTGTAAAACAGTCCTCAGATGTTGTTCATGTTCAAATCTATTCTTTGAGTGTATCAAGATATCATCGATAAAAACCACAATGAATTCATCAAGGTAGGTCTTAAAAATTTGGTTCATTAGGTCCATAAATGCTGTAGGAGCATTAGTCACCGCAAATGGCATAACAAGAAATTCATAATGGCCATACCCGATGAAAATGAAGATTTTTGGGTAAATGTTCTATGGCATTATTAATTCCCTTAATTTTGTCTTCAATTCTTTAGCATATTTTATGTATTGCTTTCATGATAGTTGCATGATGAGAATGAAACTGGGAATGGTGGATCCAACTTACACAATGCCAAATTCAAATTGTTGAATTAGGATGGGACAAAGGTGGTGATTGTGGAAGGCACAATTACATCAACGGATTCTAAACAATTAGTATATCATCATGTGCCTCTTGGCCTTGGGTGTTGGAAAGTATGGGTTAACCATGTCAAAATCAATATACCATTGTTTCACCCTAATCGGGAGATGTTTGTACTTGATGATGCTGTTGGAAACACTATTGCTTGGCTAACCCATTTCATCCGCTTTGAGTTTGAGTAGAAATCCTAACATCTATAGATAGTTTTTTATATGACTTTGATGAATGGATTTCTATAATCTTTGGATAGTTTTGGATTTTGTTTAGAAACCTATATATGATATAATTTTTGGATAGTTTAGAACTTTTTGGACAATTTAGAACTTAAGGATAGTTCTCTTTGGATGGTTTTGAACATAAGGATAGTTTTTGGATGTTTGGAATGTATAGACAATTGTTGAATGTTCATAACTTATGGATATAGTTTCTTTTTAA
>NW_021027276.1:42416-66013 GCF_004153795.1 Camellia sinensis | reverse complement strand
GGACATGGTCTTTGGTTCTCGGACCATCAATTGCGCATTTCAATGCGTGATGGCCCAAGAGACCAATTTATGCATGTTGATTTCAAATGCAATGCAAACCAACAAACAAAAGCCTAACTCCCATCACTAAGTCAAGGAACAAGGGATGCATGCTAGATGGAGTGCAACGTAGGCATGTGAACTAGTATGCAAGCAAATATGCAAGGTAAGCATGCAAACAAGCAAAGGATGGATTTAAGCTCGTTTGGGCAGCCCTTAAGGAAGCCCAAAACAGTGGCCATCAACCAAGGAAATGAGGCCAAATGCACATGCAAGCATACATGACAACATGGACCAACATTTAAGCACATAAAGGCAACTTTTAAGCGCACTTTAAAAGAGGCATAGCACGGACAATTAACATGGAAATGAAGCTCTGAAAATCATGCTATAGGAGGTGCCAAACCAACTAAACAAAGCAAGCAAAACATGCCACAATGGCCCAAGTGCTTAAGACAAGCCAAGGAGGCTTAAACCAAGGTCAAGTCCACCAAACCTCACAAGGCTAAGGGGACTTAAAACAAGTCAAATGCAGACTTAAACAAAGCCAAGGGTGCACTTAGATGGCATCTAAGTGGTCTAAAAGTGCAAGCATACTCCGAGGCCTAAACAAGGGGCATAAGGTAACAACCTTTAAACACATTGAAGGAGGATTAAATGCAAGCATATAAGCATGTCATAAGGACTGAGATAACATGTTAAGCGGTTCCAAACCATTGAAATGATACAAACAAGGCATGCTACACACTTATATACTTAAGGCCAACAAGCCCAAAATGCAAAGGGGGCATGCAATGCAAGCTATGGTCGACCAAAACAGCCAAGGACTGACCTTAAACATGGCAAAATAAACATGAAAGCTTCACCAAGCTAGGCCTAAAGTATGCTTGAACAAGGGTTAAAACCTAGATGCATGTTAAGGCAACAAAATGGCATTACAAGGCATGTATGCTAAGCAAGCATGGTGTACCAAAACCAACATACAACAATGCTATATTATGACATAATAAGCATAAAAAAACAGGCAACGCATGGTCAACATGAGCCTAAGCTAGGTGCAACCTCAAGAGGCAAAAAGTGCCCTTTTCAAGGACAACAAGGAGAGGGGGTGGCCCTCTCCTTCTTAGGACCTCAAGGCACCATCCTCACCTCTGAAATCCCTCAAGATTTCAGTGGTGAGGAGACCCAAACACTATGGTCCCAGAGCTCACACAAAATGGCACAAAATGGAGCCTTACAAGGCTTAAGAGGGGTCAAACAACCCCAAAGCTTGAAGCAACCTTAACAAACTATTTAGAGGCCTTAAAAATAGAACTTTTACGTATTATATGCAAAGCAAAAAAACAGTTGCAAGATAGGTAAAAGTAGTGTGCAAAAATGGGGGGATAAAAGGGAAAAGTGATTATCCTTGTAGACCTTCTTCAACAATGGAGCTCCAGCAGCTTCTTGAGGTTGAAATCAACTTCAAAACTTTAAAAACAACCCTCAAGGGCCTCAGCTCCAAGTGTGGTAGTGTGTGTTTGTGTACAAAACTAAGGCTTAAACACACACAATACAAGAGAATGAGAGATATAGATATAGGATAGATATAAAACCCTAAACCTAGAACCAGAGCTCCTCTAATAATTTTTTCTAACCCTAATGCCAAGAGAGGAGACCTCTTCTTATAGGCAACTCCCTCTTGTAAGGCTTCCAAAACAAGCCATCCAAGAGGGAAATCCCTCCATACATGTGTATGGAGGGGAACAGAGTGGGTGCCAACTATCACAGCTGGCACAAAATATCTACTAAAAGTAGATGAACAGTGATCGGCCATCCAAAATTGCCACTTTGACAAAATAAATGGCCGATCGGTAACAAAGAATGCCGACCGGCAATATATATTGCCGATGGCATAAAATCACTGGCCGGTGGTCTCGAGCCATGGCCGGTGATGTATGGGGATGCCTCACAAGGCATTCCCTGCCCCTTCAAGGAAAAACACAAGTGTTTGGTGCAAAACCAGACACGAAACAGTCGAGTCGAGAGGTCCTGAGGCAAGGCGCGTAGCGGAGACCTCCGAGAACTCAAGACGAACACGAACATGGATGATCACCGAGTGTTCGAGCGGTGACATCCAAGTCTTGAGGACGGTCAAAAATGGGGTGTCTACAGGGATGAACTTGTTTCTCAACTGTTTCACTTGCCGGTCAATGATTCGTACCGGCCATTCCTCGTATTCCATGTTTTCATCAAGAGCTATCCGGTGACAATCAATTACATGCAACGGATCCCAAAGATAACCCCTCAACATCGACACGTGAAACACATTATGGATTTGCTCGAATCCCGGAGGCAAAGAAACTCTATATGCAACTGGACCAAGCTTTTCTAGAATCTAAAACGGCCCAATGTAACGAGGCGACAATTTCCCTTTCTTACCGAACATTACTTGGCCCTTCATTGGAGTCACACGGATAAACACATGGTCACCAACCTCATACTCGAGAGATGTTCTTCGAACATCTGCATAATTTTTTTGTCAATGCTGAGCTATTTTGAGCCTTTGCTGAATAGTTTTGATCTTCTCAGAAGTGTCTTGCACAATTTCAGGCCCAAGAAGAGCCTTATCCCCGACTTCTGTCCAACAAATTGGTGATCTACACCTTCTACCATACAAAGCCTCGTATAGTGCCATACTGATACTGGAGTGGAAGCTGTTATTGTATGCAAATTCTGCTAGTGGCAAATAATCTTCCCAACTTCCCTGAAAATCTAAAGCACACATTCTGAGCATGTCTTCTAAGGTCTGTATGGTTCGTTCTGATTGCCCAACTGTTTGTGGATGGAATGCCATACTGAATCTCAATTCTGTTCCTATTTCTCTTTGTAGGCTCTTCCACAATCTGGATACAAATTTCGGATCTCTATCTGACATAATAGATACTGGAACTCTGTGTAAACGGACAATCTCATCAACATATATAGTAGCTAGTCTATAAGAATCAAATGTAGTCTTAACAGGTAGAAAATGTACAGATTTAGTCAGTCTATCAACTACAACCCAAATAGAATCCATACCTCGAGGAGTTCGGGATAGACCAACGACAAAGTCCATAGTCACATGTTACCACTTCCATTCAGGAATAGGGAGAGGTTGAAGTAGACCACCTAGTTTATGATGTTCAACGTTAACTTGATGACATTGAAGGCACTTGGACACATACTCTGCAATTTCTTTCTTCATTTTAGGCCACCAATAGCTTTGTTTCAAATCCCGATACATTTTGTTGTTGACCGGATGCATAGAAAATACTGACTTGTGAGCTTCATGTAGAACTCTTTTCTTTAGTTCCAGAATATCTGGGACATACATTCGGTTTCGAAACCTTAACACTTCGCTTTCAATGCTGAACTCTGCCCTCAGACTTGTCCCAAATTCATCAATTACTTTCTTGAGGAATTCATCATCTTTTTGTTTCTATTTAATCTCATCAATGATTGCTGGTTCGACTGAAATGGCGGCTATCAATCCGCCTTGTTCACACAATACCACTTCAACCCCGGACTTTTCAAAATCATGCAAGATCTTTTTCTGTTCGGTAAGCAAGCAAGCAAAACTCCCCATCGATTTTCTGCTCAAGGAATTAGCAACTGTATTAGCTTTCCCAGGGTGATAATGGATCTGAAGGTCATAATCTTTTATCAATTCAATCCATCTCCTCTGCCGCATATTCAACTCTTTCTAAGTGAAGAAGTACTTTAGGCTTTTGTGATCCGTGTATGCATTTTGCCCCATACAAGTAATGTCACTAGGTTTTCAAAGCAAATACAACTGCGGCCAATTCTAAATCATGTGTTGGGTAATTCTTCTCATGTGGCCTCAACTGTCGAGAGGCGTAGGCAATCACCCTTCCATTCTGCATTAATACACAACGCAAACCCTTATAAGACGCATCACTGAAAATTATAAAATTTTCCATGCCTGTGGGTAATGTCAACACTGGTGCGGTGGCTAGTCTCATTTTCAGTTCATGAAAGGCAGATTCTCTTTCATCATTCCATTCAAACGGTTGCCCTTTACGTGTCAGTTGGGTAAGAGGCACAGCTATTTTTGAAAAGTCTTTCACAAACCTCCTATAGTACCTAGCTAAGCCCATGAAAATGCGGACTTCTGTTACATTTTTCGGCGTAGGCCAATTCACAATTGCCTCTATCTTTTGTGGGTCCACTGAAATCCCCTCCTTGTTGACAGCATGCCCTAAAAATGTAACTTCATCTAACCAAAATTAACATTTCTTTAGTTTGGCAAATAATGTCTTTTCTCTAAGTATTTGTAACAGGGTCCTCAGATGTTGTTCATGTTCAAGTCTATCATTTGAGTATATCAAAATATCATCAGTAAAAACCACAACAAATTCATCAAGGTAGGTCTTAAAAATTCAGTTTATTAGGTCCATAAAAGCTGCAGGAGCATTAGTCACCCCAAATGACATAACAAGAAATTCATAATGGCCATACCTTGTTCGAAACGCAGTTTTCTCAATATCCTCTGCTTTCACCTTCAACTGGTGGTATCCGGACCTCAAATCAATTTTGGAAAACACTTGTGAACCCTGTAACTAGTCAAACAAATCATCAATACGAGGTAAGAGATATTTATTCTTTATTGTCACCTTGTTCAGTTCTCGGTAGTCAATACACAAGCGCAAGGTTCCGTCTTTCTTTTTCACAAATAACACCGGTGGGACACACCTGAGCATGTTAAACCAAAAAGAGTGGTGTAAACACCGGGGCACACCCAAATGGTTTTAACAGAAGGAGTGATGTAAACACCAAAAAACACCCGAATGCTTTTAACCAAAAGGAATGGTGTAAACACCGGGACACACCGGAATGCTTTTAATCAAAAGGAGTGGTGTAAACACCGGGACACAACCGAATGCTTTTAACTAAAAGGAGTGGTGTAAACACCGGGGCACAACTGAATGCTTTTAACCAAAAGGAGTGGTGTGAACACCGGGGCACGCCTAAATGCTTTAAACCAAAAAGAGTGGTGTAAACACCGAGATGCACCTAAATTCTTTTAACCAAAAAGAGTGGTGTAAACACCAAGACACACCCGAATGCTTTTAACCAAAAGGAGTGGTGTAAACACTGGGACACACCCGAATGCTTTTAACCGAAAGGAGTGGTGTAAGCACCGGGACACGCCCGAATGCTTTTAACCAAAAGGATTGGTGTAAACACCGGGACACACCCGAGTGCTTTTAACCAAAAGGAGTGGTGTAAACACTAGGACACATCCGAATGCTTTTAACCAAAAGGAGTGGTGTAAACACCGAGACACACCCTAATGCTTTTAACCAAAAGGAGTGGTGTAAACACCGAGACACACTTGAATGCTTTTAACCGGAAAGAGTAATGTGAACACTAGGGCACACCTGAATGCTTTTAACCAGAATGTCCTAACGCCGTACGCGAGAGGAGAAGAGTTGATTCGAAGGATACAAGTAATTCTACCTGGAACTCCTCTGAATGAACCGTATATACAACATCGTTTGTCTGTGCTGGCTCCACTGAATGAACCGTACATACAATATTGTGCCTGTGTACAAAAGCATGCTATGTAACGACAATGCATTTTCTATGCATAAAACAAGAGTGAAAGTAGATTCCGTGCAACAATAAAGAAGTGCATATTCTACGCAAATGTAACGAATAGGAAATGCATATTCTATGCAAGACAACAACTGTGATATAACGGCATGTTCTATGCAAACCGAACAGTTCGAGAGCATATTCTATGCATGATTCAAGAATGAAAACAATAAGCATGTTCTATGCAAGACAAACAACCAAAGTACAATGTTAATGGCATGTGTTATGCAAAACATGCAAGAAACAAAGCAGAAGCATATTCTGGGCGATGAGAGTCGGAGCATGTTCTATGCCACATTGGAATGCATGTTCTATGCAACGATCAATAGTACAAAATGCATGTTCTATGCAAGATCAATTGGAAGCATGTTCTATCTAACATATGCCCATTCTATGCAACAGTATATGTGAAATGCACGTTCCATGCAATGACAAAGAAATGCACGTTCGATGCACTGACAAAAGCGTATTTGATGAAACCAACTTAGTCGCAACTTCCAATTTACCTCTCGGAAGAGTTACAATATGTTTTAAAAGGATACACCTCGTTCGTGTTGACTAGCATTGAACCTCATGTTTTGAAGACCTGGTTTAGAGTTTCCGCAGAGGCAATTGGAACTTAAAAGTGAACTTTCCTTGCACTTCTTGATAAATGGAGACACAAAACAACATCAAAATTCAAAGGAGGAGCACTGGGCACTTGTCAGCCACCAGGGGAGGGCCTCGGCCACCGCTATGCACTGTCGGCCACCGATGGCAGATTGGGGCCATTTGGGTCTTTTCTCCTCGGGCCTTTAAGTAAACACTCCCAAACTTCATTTCCACACTTCCCCATTGCTGAAAATCCATCCTCTCCCTCGCTAGACACTTTTCCCCTCTAGATCTGCACTTTATACGTGTTTTCCAACGCCCCATGGACCTTTGATTTACTAAATCCTCTTTGTGTACTCTATTTTAAACCGATTGAAATTCGATTTCAGTCCTTTTTCTTGGGGTTTCACCATTTGAGGCTCGTTCGCCTCGAGTTTCTCTTGGGTTTGGTGCCTTTTTTCGAGCTTTGACTTTTTCTTCCCTTTTCTCTCTCCTAGGGTTGACTTTTGGCATTTTTTACCCACCTTCTTCATTTTCGACCACTTTTCCATCTTCTTCCCAAATGGCGGACGACATTCCACATGACGGAGCTTCTCCTGGGATGGAGACGGATCCTGAGCCTATACTACTACCACACAGGGTTCGACCCTTCGATGCGGAGACATATCATCCTGAGACACATGTGCTACCACCTGACAGTATTCATTATTTTAGAGGGTTCGCGTGAGGTGTGCCAGAGGACCTTTTGCTACGGGAGCCGGAGTCCCATTTATCCTACGAGGTATACACTGTATTCTTACATTTTCCTCAATGTACCTTGCATTTCTTGCATAAATCACACTCTTGCACTGTATTTCTGACACAGCCTTTCATTTGTTTATCTCAAACACATTCTTGCACCGTATTTCTTACATTGCCTTTCATCTACCGTTTCTGATTGCAAGAGGACTCACGCTCTATCAGAGGATACGGAGCCACATCCGCGAGGGAGTGGTACATGGAACTCCCCACCAGCGTCCGCCAGATTATCGATGAGGCCGACTTTGGCTTGTTCTGCATGGGGCTATCGTGCCTCATAGCGAGTAGACCCTTACTTGGCGCATTAGTAGGGAGGTGGTGGGATACCACCAACTCTTTCCACTACCCTATTGCAGGGGAGATAATGATGACTCCCTATGACTTCTCTATGCTCACTGGCATAGAGGTAGGCGGTCGTCTGATCCCTTATGATACAAAGATAAGCGAGTGAGAGGTCGCATGGATCTATCCGCTAGGGGCACGCCCACCTCTCTTCTGGTCGGGGATGGTGCGATACACTTGGTTTTCAGAGCATTTTGGAGGAAAAGAGCCAAAGACCCTAGAGGAGATTAAGCAGTACGCCCGAGGCTTCTTGATGTTCCTTTTTGGCACGACCTTGTTTGTAGACAGGGCGAACACTGTAGGATTATATCTCTTAAGTGCCTTGGTGGACTTGTCTCAGGTCCAGCTTTACAATTGGGGTGGCGCTGGCCTTGCTACCTTGTACAGCTACATGAGCTCAACATCCCGCAGGAACGGAAACAGAGTCGGGGGCTATTGGACAGCTTGAGAGGTATGCTTTACTTTTCTAGTTTGCACTTTCGGTACACTGTACACACATAGCCTGCTCTCTGCTTAACACTTGTGCTTTCTGTACACTATACTACGCATTATGCTTTCTTCATTCTCCGTATTCTACAGACACATTATGCTTTCTGCGTTGCCTGTGTTTACATGTTGTACACTCACTATTATCTTTTTGCTTCTTGCAGCTGTGGGTATATGCATACTTCCCGACCCTTGCCCCAGAGCAGAAGGTGGAGATGCCTCCTGTTGTACCATACTCTCATCAGTATGACGACAGGTGCTTGAGAAGGACCAGCAAGACCTTTCCATTCTTCCGTTGGTACTTCAACATCGTGACCGCAGCAGAGGTAACTCAAAACTCACAATTATTGCTACTTTACTTCAACACTGATTCATATTGCATATCTAATGGCAAATAACAACCTGTGTGTTCTCTGTTTGCAGATCTCATGGCAACCTTGGGCAACGATGCCTGAGAAAGTCAAGGACCAGTTTGCTGGTACTCGAGGGGCTTCCCGCTTTTGGCTTGTGCTCGAGGGCCCGGTGTGTCTAGCCTGGTTCTTAGGCGAATGCTTCATATGCCAAACTTTGGGTTTGCCGTAGCAAGCAGTTCCCATGGCGCCTCCACCATCTATGTAAGCTACAAAGAGCCTCTCCTCCCAGGAGGTGATTGACTTTACACAGGGCGTGGACGCCAACTACTTTCTCAGAGAGGGGGACTATGCGACATTTATCCAGACGCATCTCATGCCACCCTTGATGGGTACTCATGCTCATACAAGGAGAGCAACAGAAGCACCTTCGACGAGCAGGGCTCGAGCGTCGAGGGGTAGGGCCAGAGGGGTCCCCCCCGTTAGAGAGGGTTTCAGTTGGCCAGAGTTTACGACCGAGTTGACATGCTGGCGGTACACCAGAGAGGCTTACTAGATTCCAATTGAGCCTCCAGCAGCTGATCATAGATATGTCAAACCTCCTAACTCACCACCGGTATGTATCACAATTTTTCATTTTTTCCATTCTCTCTAAGATATTCATTCCTTTCGGACACTGATCATTCCCAAATGCATTTACAGGCACCTCCTGGATACACCGAGGATCTGTTAGAGCTATTGGCCTTATTTGAGGGCATGATCTTGAGGAGGAAGGCACTGCTTGGCTTCTGCGGCATTCAGGTAATTTCTTCAGTTTTCCTTCATTCCAGTCATGACATTTCCATCGACACACTAAAACTGACATTTCAACTGAAAACTTCCCCACGCTGCACTAATACACTACATCTGAATTCATACATTGTACCTAACTTCTACATATACACAATCTGCACACCATACTTGAATCTGATACACATACTGTGGCTGATATATACCAACTGCCTTTTCAGGTCCCACCTATGCCGACAGCACCAGTGGCAGCAGTACCAGGACCATCAGTACGCCCTCTAGCAGCAAGGAGAGAGAGACAAGCTTCAGTGCGCAGCCGAGACCGAGCTAGGAGCGCCCGAGTTGAGAGTGGCCCTTCAGAGCCTATTCTGAGCGATGATGACACTAAGACCAGCGAGACTGAGGAGGCAACGAGTCGGCATTCAAAGTCGTCGGAAAGCGGAGATGATGGCGCTGGCTAGTGGCGATGATGTTGAGTCAAGCTCTGAGGCAGAGGGCGATGATGACTTTGGTTCCGATTCTGATTCAGCATCTGGTTCAAATAGCGGCACAGATGGAGATAGCTCTACAGAGCCCGCTCCGCCGATGAAGAGGACGAAGATGGCCTCTAGAGCTTGAGATAGCTGGCACTGATCTAATTGTATTTTCTTTTTTTGCTTAGTTTCTTTTGTTAGTAGTGTTAGCACTTTGTATAGCTTCAGACGAGTTTTATTTGCTATATCAAAAACCTTGTACTGTGCTTTTTGTAAAAACAACCATGATCAGAATGAAAACTAGTTTTTCTATGAAAAAGTGTTGTATTTTGCATTTTGAGCATCACATAGCATGGAAATGAGATTAAACTTGATTGATGGAACTTGCACATTGTATTGGCATAACCTTTTTGATCAGGTAATGAACCGACTAACAACAAAGTGAGGAAAACAATGTACAACTCGATAAATAATCAAGTAATATACAACTTGATAAACAGCACACAATATACAACAACTCAATAAGCAAAACAAGACAAATACAACTCGATAAACAAATTGAAGCAAAACGGCTCAACAAAACTAACTAAAACAAGACAACCCATATGCACAAAGAGCAGAACGAAACACAGGTTCTCAGCACTCTCAACACACAGGTAGACCACAGGACAGACCAGGAGGTCGTCGGCCATAAATAAAGGCTGTCGGCCACCAGTGGCAGCCGGTCGGCTACAAAAGAGGCCTGTCAGCCATCCCCACTCACCGGTCGGCCATCAATGTGAGGGAACTCCAGATTGTTGCCACCTGTCTTCCATTCAATGCCTTATCTTCTACAAAAGTTGGGACTTCATAGTTTCTTCATTACAGCTCTATTTTTGCCACAAATGGAGCCATTCTTTGCTGAAAAACTCTCAAATTCGATTGCAACCTTAGATGGTTCGGAAAAAGTGAATTTCTGGGGTTTCAGGATAA
Source organism: Camellia sinensis (assembly GCF_004153795.1). Taxonomy (NCBI): domain Eukaryota; kingdom Viridiplantae; phylum Streptophyta; class Magnoliopsida; order Ericales; family Theaceae; genus Camellia; species Camellia sinensis. Next base: position 55,533 of record NW_021027276.1, on the reverse strand, counting down.
ATGCACTATTCTCGCCAAGTCATTCTCCGCTGTGTTTTCCATTCCTTCACGCCGCGGCTAGATGTTGGAATGCGATTACGCACGTTTTTAGCTTCAGGGGACAAGAGCTATGCCCAACAATAGAAGAATTTCAAGTGTTGGTGGAATCCCGGCATGACGAGGAAATCTTGCCACAGTCTCATTTTGGTCATACCCAAGCTCTGGGAAGGATGTGCGGGCTCACTTCACACGAGGCTCGATCCTTGGTTCACAATGGGGAGCTGGATATTCCCAGCCTCATTCATCGATTTTATGACGCCGGTGACCGCGGCGACTGTCTTTGGTAGAGTTCTCGGCAGCATGCCCTTTGTTTGTGTGTGCTAGCGCATTTTCTCCTTGCCCCTAGTTCCGGAAGCTCTAGCATTCGGCTAGTTGAAGTGGCCCAAGATTTGAAAGAGGGCAAGAGCTGCATCAGCTTGACATTAGCCCAGACTTTGACGGGCCTAGATGCCTTCCATTGGCGAGAGACCACCAAATTCGCGGGAAGTCCACTACTTCTTCAAGGAATGTTTCCCACCCTTTCTAATATGTGTTTCTCACATCACTCGACACTCACGCTCTGTTTTTCTCTCAAAGCTCTTTTCTCACTTTTCTCTTAGCAGACATCTCTCTATTCTTTAATCTCTCTTTTCTTTTATCCCTCCCTTGATATGACTCATGGATAGGTTGAAAGTAATGGATTCTTGCTCTGCATATTCAGCACGAGGCTATTTCTTTCGCTAACAGCTAGTTGACTTCCTGAACGAAGGGTGGTAGTGCCATTGGATGTGCAACAGGTCTGCTGCTGACATTGCTTGGCGTTACCCCTGGTTTGATCTGTCCGAGATGAGCTACAACATGGCTCAGTAACCTGGCATTCAGCTAATTGGCTTGACACACTGTGTGTTCTACTTTCCATTCCGGTTCAGGCATCAGTTTGGACACGACCAGACTTGCCCGAAAGAAGGAGTGGTGTACCCAGTTTCATTCCCAATCCGAGGTTTACAATTGGCTCGATACCCCGCTGCTTGGAGAACAAGAGAGCTTCTGGCTCTTGCCCCTAGTTTCAATTGCGTACTTTCTGGCGAGTGCTTAGCTTGGCTCGAAGATGAGGCGCAAACCGGGCCTACTTTAGCATCTGAAGCTTCTACAAGCTCAGGGAGGGAACACAGGAACACCCAACTCATTTATGCCCCAAGTTTATTGCTTTGATCATAGTTTCAAGTTTTCCTTTTGAATGTAATAAAAGCAACTTTGATGTGTATCAAGAGTCGGAGAACTCTGTATTGAAATCAATGAAATTGAAGTTTTGGGTACTGAAGATTTTCCTTTTGGTCAAAAAATGGTCTAATTTGTAAAAAGATTAATTTGAACAAAATCAACTTTTTTTTAAACTTTTGAAAACCATTTTCGATAAGGATCACAACTTGACATACATAGAATCTATCCTCGAGATGTACAACCCCGCATCCAGAAATGAAAAATTGCCCTTGGACTGAATAGCACTGCTCAGCACTGTAACCACTGTAACCAGCTCTTCTCTTAGAGTAAGGATCACAGCCAAACTTTCAAATAACGAATATACAAGGATGCCTTGATCAAACACATGGACACAGCTGATTGAATAGAAGGTGTTTACGGCCGAACTTCAGGATGAAGTTGCCTATGTATCCCGAAGATAGGAATCAGGCCTTACGGAGTTCGATTTGGGTTCACTCGAGCATTAACGCTCTCCTTTTGCGCTCTAACTTTTGCCAAGGCCGCCCTTTCTGAGTTTTCAACCTTGCGAGCTCAGTTTTTCTTCTTTTTTTTTTCTTCTAATTTTTGTGCTCTAAGTTTTGCCTAGGTCGTCCTTCTGGGTTTTCGGCCTAGTGAGCCTCTCAGGGTAATATTTCTTCAACATGTCCATGTTGATCGGTTGGGAAAATTCTAGGCTATCTAGGTCCATAAGAATCACAGCTTCACCCGACGAAATAGTTTTGATAATGTAAGGACTAGTTCAATTAGGTTTGAACTTGCCCTTAAGGTCATGGATGGGAGCTCGGTTGTCTTTCAGCACTAATTCCCCTTCCTTAAGATTCCAAGATTTAACTTTCTTGTTAAAAGCCCTAGCAATCCTACGTTGATACCCTTGAACACGGTACAGTGCTTTTAGCCTCCTCTCGTCAAACAGCATTAGTTCTTAGAACCTGCTCTGTTGCCAATCCGTTTCTACTATCTGACACTCAACCATAACCCGCGGCGACGGAACCACTATTTTAATCGGCAGAACAGCTTCCATCGCATAAACAAGTGATAGATGGTTGATTGATTATTACACTTAGACTTGGAAATGAATAAAGAGAGCATACCAGGCAACAAGTATGCCAACTTATGAGATCACAAATGTACTAAACAAGACATAAACCAACTGTAAAGGCTTGGACAACCTCAAAACAACCCTTAATACATGAAAAACAAAGGTAGAACATGCATGAAATGAGCTTGAAAAGATAAATAATAAAGAAGAAAAACAAAGCTAATAAAGAAGAACAAGGAGCGGGTGGCCAACCCCACCCACCCTCCTCTCCAATTTTTAAAGCTTCAAAACATGATTTTTGGCCTTGTTTTAACTCTCAAAATCAATTTGAAACAAGGAAGAAAGGTATAAAAACACAAGGTTTTGAGCTATAAGAATAGATACACGTAAGGGTATTAAACCCCACTACCTTTGTTCGCTTATACAAAACCAAGATTCAACACTTGTAATAAGCACAAAATAGTCCAAGAGTATGAGAAATAAAGATAAATGAAGCAAGCAAGAGCAAATGTACGAAATGCAAGCTTATACCTCTCAAAGATGGTGGAAGCTTTTGGTGATATTCAAACTTGATCTCTACACACTCTCAAGCTTGAATTATGGTGTTCAAGACTCAACCAAGGCTCTAGGATGGTAAGACCAAGTTGTATATGGTGTGTATGGTGGAAATAAACAAGCTAGGTTAGCTCAAAGCTTGCTTGCAATGGAAGTAGGAGGAGACAAGGCTCTCTATCTATATATCTCTTCTAGATTTTTTTGTTCAACCTCCAAAACAATCCCAGAGCTTCTCTTTTATAGAATTCGAGCTCAGGAGGTGGTAAATATCTTCAAAAATGGACAGTTGGCGCCCTTCTGCCCAGAACAGTGTTTAATACCATCGAAGGCCAACCGACCATTAATACCCACGGCCGGCCATCACTGATGCACAGCCAGACCTTGATGGCCTCCCCTGTTTTTTGGTTCAAACTCAACTCATGATGGGAAAAGGTCCAAAAATAAAGCTCACAGGTTCCAATAAGGTAAATATTGAAAATTTGAGGTTATTTCGGGAGCCTGATTGATTCCGAATCGCTGCGAATTCATAATTCAACTTTCATCATTGAGTGCATTGAATCAAGTGTCTAAGTCTTGTGGGGGATCAAAAATGGGGTGTCTACAGTTGCCCCTCTTTGACAGAACTCGGAAGTCATGAAATGACGAGAGTGAATGATGCAAGAACACAACTTATGATCATGTAATGAGGCTGTGATGAAACATTTAAATGCAAATGCTATGCAAAGAAATGTCACATTCAAACAAACAGAAGTAAGGCATAGTAATCTCATACACGAAAAGAAGTAAGTAAATAAACATGCCACATGTGGGAATCACAAGCCAAACCATATTTCATGCAGAAAGGATGTAAGAAAATTATGCAAGCTTAACTACGCAACGCGCAGGAAAAGCAAGAAGCGACACAACCATCGGGCACACCCAAATGTCTCTTAAACCAAAGACATCCTAACGCTTCACACGCGAGAGGAGAAAGAGTGAAAACACCAGGACGCACCCAAATGTCTCTTAAACCAAAGACGTCCTAACGCGTCGCACGCGAGAGAAGAAAGAGTAGGGAAGTTTATCCAGAATTCCTCTGAACGAACCATACATACAATATCGTGTCTATAAAGAAAGAAACTTAACAAGTGCGATACAGTAAGAATACATATTCTATGCAGGATAAACAACCGAGATACAATGACAATCACATATTCTATGCAAAATAAAAAGCATGTTCTATGCATGAGACAGGAGCATTTTCTATGCAAAATTGAAAGCAGAAGCATATTCTATGCAACAAAGGAGAAGTGTAGATTCTGTGCTATAATAGAGATGTACATGTGCTATGGCAAGGCAAAATGCATGTTCTATGCTAAATACCAAATGCATATTCTATGCAAGATTGAAAGCATGCTCTACAAACAAGAGCCTTTCTATGCAATGGAAGGGAATCAAGTATAAACTTTGGTGCCTTCGACTTACCTCTCAGAAGACTTTGCAACATGTTCAACTCAAAAGGATGCATCTTGTTCATGCTGGCAAAGGGGTAAAACCTGCATGCTATTTTAATTGCCATTCTGACTATCCTGGGGTTGAGATGCACTCACACTTCAGAGAAATGGTGAGGTTCGGGAAGGTACACCTGGAATACAGGCTCGACATTTGTTGAAGTTTGAAACACATTAAAATGCTCTAAATTTTCCTTATTTTTTTTTTTGCAATTTTATTTCTTTTTCTTTCTCTTCCATTTTTCCTTTTACATTTTTCTTGTTATTTTTTGTTATTGTCTTTCTACACTCAAAAACTCAAAACAAACCGAAAATTAAAATTCCAAATAAAACTAGAATTATCACTTAGAATTAAAAATAATGACGACTAGCAATACACGCAAACAAAACAAATTGACAAAACAGAAGGAAAGCAATAGAAACAGAATTGAAACCACCAAAGGCCGACTGGGCCTCGGTGATGCACGGCCAAGTTTAGATAGATCCGGCCAGCCTTCGACAGCAGCAAAGGGCAGTTCGGTAAAAGCCGAATTTGTGGCTACTTATAACATAAAATAAGCCCCTTTTGGTCACAACCTAGGTCGAAAGAACAACCCACTCCCTCTCTAAAGCCCCTCTCCCTCTAGATTTTCACTCCCCTTGAATTACTAACAATTCTTGTGAAAATTTTCTTGAAAACCCTCTTGATCCTCTAACTTTTGAACCGATTAAAAATTGTTTTGGTTGAAGTTTGAGCTTTCTCTTGGTTTTCACTCACTTTCTCACCTCTTTTCCCAAACTTTTCTTGTTCCCATTTTGACTTTCCACAATTTCTTCAATTTCTCGCTGTCTTAGGGTTTGGAATTTAGGAATTCATCCATTTTCACTCACCCTTTTCACTTTTCTTCAACTTTCCATGGCTAGTGACGAGGTCTCCATTCCAGAGCCTGCCATAAATGTTGGTGCTGCCCTCGATGCAGACACAAAGGAGGAGGAAGTCGCTGCATTGCTTCTTCTTGCCGAGAGGCCCTTCGATGCGGCCACATACCAGCCGTGCACACACGTGCCATCTCCTGGTAGCATTTTGAGATTTGAGGGATTCATTCTAGGGTCAGATGAGGAGACTCTACAGCGAGAGCCCAAGGAGCATATCTCTGCCGACGCTTCCACGGTACACAACTCTTTCTCCATACTTTGCATTTTACTTTGTACATATTTCGACATGTTGAATTCCTATGAACAAATCTCTTATCCTTACTGCTTGTATACTAACAAAAACTTCCAACTAACAGGTGGTGGCCACGAAGATAGGCAGCTACATCTCTATTTCCGGCCCTCGACGTTGGTATGAGCAACTTCCTGTAGAGGTTCGCACTTTTGTAGATACTGTCGGCTTTGGGCCCTTTTGCTCCAGGCTTATGTAGATGAGAGTCGAGTCGATACTATATGGAAGGTACACAATTCACACTCACTGTTCTGACATGTTTTACACTTTATTCATTGCTACATTTCTTGCTCATCTGATTTATCTTCTCATATCATCTGCCTACCTTTAATTTGCTACTTTGGGTCTACATACATTTCATCTCATTGGCCCCGACTCCAGTGATGCCAATCGAGTTGTCTGTACCCCTCGCTCGGTACTACAACTCACGATTCGAGCAACGTCGTCTCGTAGGTCACACTTTTACATATTTCTGTTACTTCTTTGACACCACTACTACAGACTTGGTATTCTTAACACTAGCCTTTATATTTCATGTTTCTGTTCCCATATTCTATTGCTCTTCTTCCACTACCATTCCCACACTTGCACAGCCGTTATCACACTGTTTGAGCTTTGATGTTGACTTTTGTTACTTTGCTCATCTTGTTCACAGATTAATTGGCCCCGTGGGCTGGTATCTTTTCAGTGTCGAGGGCGACTTATACAGCTGCATGGCATGTCTCTACTATGCCGCTTTTGTTTGAGGGCCCTTTTGGCAAAGCATACTATTTGAAAGAGTGGTTCATTCGCCAGACCAGGGGCTAGGCCGACCCCGATATTCCATTTCCTCATCCACCGATTATGAGGGTAGTCAATGAGATCCAAGATGGTCCTCAAATAGACCTCTTGATGTTGGGAGAGGATGGTGACCTACACCATATGCCTGGGGACTTCACCACCTTCTCACAGACCCAGGTGATGGCGCCTCTCACCCCAGGCGTAGCTCGAGTTATCGCAGAGGTTGCTGGTGCTGCGGCTACGTCTGGTGCTGCTCCTACCGGAGGTGCCCCTACTGTTGCTCCCATTCTTGGCCTGCCTCCTCTTTCCACTGAGATCATATACATGCGTCCAGATGGAGTGGTTGAGTAGATCCCACTCCAGCACATTAAGGAGAGGGACTGCAGACTCATGTTTGCCCCTGGCATTGAGCAGGTATACTTTCCTTTTATGCTAATCCATGTTGCACTTTAGCTTATTCCCAGATATTACTGTTCACTGTTCCATTACTTCTATATGCTTTTCTCAATTTCTGTTCTTTTGCAGATTCCCTGGGCATATGGTGACGAGCTTCTTCGAATGATCGACCAATTACTCATTATGGTTCGGAGCAGGCAGACTGCCTTAGTCAGCCACAGAATTGAGGTATATTTCGCGTATAGCCTATTGTCATTGCCATAATGTGCACTTCTGATCACTCTATTTGATATTTGTTCCTTTTCAGCTTGAGACGGCGCTAGCAGTGCCTGCAGGACATTCTACTGCCAGCAGACGGAGACGAGGCTCAATGAGAGACCGAGGAGATGCTGATAAGAGACCGAGTGAGGCAGTGCCCGCCTTTCGAGGAATCTTTTGACTGGTCCACGACCCCTAAGGATGGTGAGGAGGTTGACCTGCTGTAGACACCCCATTTTTGACCATCCTCAAGACTTGGACGTCACCGTTTGAACACTCGGTGATTATCCATGTTTGTGTTCGTTTGGAGTTCTCGGAGGTCTCGGCTCGCGCGCCTTGCCTCAGGATCTCCAAACTCGACCGTTTAGTGTCTGGTTTCGCACCAAACACTTGTGTTTTGCCTTGGAGGGGCAGGGAATGCCTTGTGAGGCATCCCCACACACCACCGGCAGTGGCTAGAGGCCACCGGCTGGTTTTTGCTGCCACCGGCAATGTATATTGCATTGCCGGCCGGCACTATTTGTTGCCGGTCAGCACTATTTAGTGCCGGTCGGCACTCTTTTTTGCCAAAATGGCATTTTTGGCTGGTCGGCCGACTGCTGTGCATCTGCTTTTGCAGATATTTTAAGACAGCTGTCTTGCTTTTTGCTCCCCTCCATACACGTGTATGGAGGGATCTCCCTCTTATGAAGCTTGTCTTGTAAGCTTTACAAGACAAGAAGTTCCATAAAGGGAGGGGGCTCTCTCTTGGCTCAAGAGGTTAGAGACTTTAGACATTTTAGAGACAAAAAAACACAGAGAGAAGCTCTGGTTTTTAGGGTTAGGATCCATACATATTCCTATCTCTCTTTTTTCTCTCTTTGTGCTCTAGGTGTTTTGTGTCTTACTATTGCATACAAACACCTAGTGTTTCACCTTCCTCTAGCTACTGAGGTTCTAAGGGACTGATTTTAGTGTTTTGGTGTTGGATTCAAGCCAAGGAAGGCTATTGGAGCATCATTGTTGAAGAGGTCTTCAAGGGTAAGAATCTTACCCCTTTTTACCCCATTTTTGCATCTTGTTTTTACCTATGGTGCCAAACCAAGCAACAAGTCAAGCTAATCATGCAACAAATAACCCAAGTGCTTGAAGCAAGTCAAAGGGGCTTGAACCATGACCAAGCCAACCGAGCCTCACAAGGCTAAGAGGACTTGAAATAGGCTCAAGGCAGACCTAGACCATGCAAAGGGGACTCCTAGATGGCATCTAAGCGGCTTAAAATCAAAGGCATGTACAATGGCCAAAACATGGAACATGCTACACAAGCTTTCAAAGATTCAAAGAGGTATCCAAAGTAAGCATGCAAGCATGCTATAAGGTCTGAAATTATGCTATGACTGATGCCAAATCATTAGAATGAAGCAAGTAATGCATGCTATACACTCACACACTTGAGGCCAACAAGCCGGAATGCAAAGGAGCTGTACTAAGCATGCCAAATCCGACCCAAACAACTATGGACAGACCTCTAGCATGGCAAAATAAGCACAGAAGCTTCACAAAACTAAACCTAAAACATGCTCGAACGAAGGCTAACAACCTAAGGCATATTAAGGCAATAACATGGCATTATATGGTAGGTATGCTAAGCATGCATGGTGTACCAAAACCAACACACAAAAAGGTTATATCATGGCCTAATAAGCATGGAAAACAACCAAGACCTGATCAATACACACTCTAACATGATGCTCTCTCAAGAGGCCAAAAAGGGTCCCTTTCAAGGACAACAAGGAGAGGGGGTGGCCCTCCCCTTTTGGAGACTTCAAGGCACAATCTCCACCACTGAAATCCCTCAAGATTTCAGTGGTGAAGAGGCCCAAACACCAAAGTCTCAAAACTCACTCAAAAAAGCATAAAAAGGAGCCTTACAAGGCCTAAGAGGGGTCAAACACCTCCAAACCACAAAACACTCTAAACAAACAATTTAGAGGGCCTAAAAACAGAACTTTTTTGTATTATACACCAAGCTCAAAAACGAATTTAAGACAGGTAGAAATACAATGCAAAATTGGGGAATAAAGAGGCAAAATTGTTACCCTTGAAGACCCCTTTAACAATGGTGCTCCAACAGCTCCTTCTAGGTTGAAAACAGCTCCAAAACTTCAAAACCAACCTCTTAGAACCTCAGTAGCTAAGTGAAGGTGAAACACTATGTGTTTGTGTGCAATAGTAAGACACAAATGCACTTTAACACACACAAGAGGGAGATATAGAGATAGAAAGTGTATGGTTTCCAACCCTGGAACTCAAAACCCTAAAAATGGCTGTCTAAAAATATCTCAAGTCTCTCAAGTGTCTAACCCTAAAGCCAAGAGACAAGGCTCTCTCTTATAGAGCTTCTTGTCTTGTATAGCTTACAAGACAAGCTTCCAAAGAGGGAGATCCCTTCATACACGTGTATGGAGGGGAGCAAAAAGCAAGACAGCTGTGATAAAATATCTGCAAAAGCAGATGCACAGTAGTCGGCCGGCCAAAGATGTCATTTTGACAAAAAAGAGTGCCGACCGGCAACAAAGAGTGCCGACCGGTAACAAACAGTGCCGATGGCAGCAAAAACCAGCCGGTGACCTCTAGCCACTGCCGGTGGTGTGTGAGGATGCCTCACAAGGCATTCCCTGCCCCTCCAAGGAAAAACACAAGTGTTTGGTACAAAACCAGACACTACACTAAACAGTCAAGTTCGGAGATCCTGAGGCAAGGCGCGTGTAACCGAGACCTCCGGGAACTCCAAACGAACACAAACATGGATGATCACCGGGTGTTCAAACGGTGAACGTCAAGTCTTAAGGACGGTCAAAAATGGGGTGTCTACAGTTGCCCCTCTTTGACAGAACTCGAAAGTCGTAACAAATGACGGGAGTGAATGTCAAAGCCCAGAGACGACCATTTTTGACAAGGCCGAAGACTCAGACAAACATGCAAGACAAAAAGATATGCGCCCGAAGGCAGGGGCGAAATGCAAAATGCACGAAGCCGAGCATAACTTATGATAATGCAATATATACAAAACAATGCAAATGAAGATGTAAATGAAAATGAAAATGCAATTGAAAACAATGCAAACTATATGCAAAGCAATTGAATCACGATCCAATCACGAGTGGTTCGAGACCACACAAAATGTCAAATAGATTGATGGAGGTAACAGTCTGTCTACCATAGAACGGTCAACTGAACTATGAGCATCGTAGACAGCACACAAGAACGAGTATTGGGGGGGATTGACACAAGTGGGGAAACGACCCGCCGGAGAAAGGACAATGATCCTAATGCTGGATGCAAAAATTACACTACAATGCAATATATATATATATGGATATGCTGGGAGATGAAATGGATATGGCACGTGGGCCAAACCAAAATCTTGCCTAAGTAAGGCATGTACGCATACAAGCCACGTCAAACATAGAACGGTCTACTGAACTATGTTTCGACACAGGAAGTATGGGCACATACCAGACAAAGCTCAACATGGAAAGGCGCGAGCCGTAGATGGAAGGTTGATGCGATGAATGCATGCAAACTACAATGCAATGGATATGGCACGGCGGGCCAAACCAAATTTTCCTAGGAAAGGCATGTACGCATACGAGCCATGTCTAACACAGAAAAGGTGCCGCAACCCTCAAACCAACATACCAGCGTGGAATAAGGCGCGTACACATGCAGAACTGTGTTTTACACGTGAAAAGTAAGGGCACATACCAGACCAAGCTCACATGAAAGGCGCAAGCCATAGATGGAAGGTGATGCAATAATGCATGCAAACTACAATGCAATGGATATGGCACGCAGGCCAACCAAATTTTGCCTAGGAAGGCATGTACGCATACAAGCCGCGGCTAACATAGAATGGTCCACTGAACTATGCTTTGACACGAGCAGTAATGGGCACATACCAGACCAAGCTCAACATGGAAAGCGCAAGCCATAGAGTGAAGGTGATGCAATGAATACATGCAATCTATAATGCAATAGATATGGCACGCAGGCCAAACCAAATTTTCCTAGGAAAGGCATGTACGCATACGAGCCACGTCTAACATAGAACGGTCCACTGAACTATGTTCGACACGAGAAGTATGGCACATACCAGACCAAGCTCAACATGGAAAGGCGCGAGCCATAGATGGAAGGTGATGTAATGAATACATGCAAACTACAAGCCAATATTTACAAATATGCAATGGAATGGATATTTACAAAATGCATGACAATGCAGTATGATGCGATCTACTGGGGAAAATGCAATGAATGCATGCAAGCTACAATGGAAATGCATGATAATGCACTATGATGCAACGATATGATTGCGATTTCCCTATCTTACCAACAGGGCGATTATACTAGGTTGTTCAGTATCCAGAACTGAGGCGTAGACATGCCGCCTCAATCTATGGGGCTTCCATACAGATTTCAAGCCGAGGATAATACCCCTGGGTATTTAAACCAGACTTTTGTCTCGGAAACTCCCGAACTTTGCGTTCTAGGCATAAGCGTTCGAACTCTAGTTTCCACCGTCCCAATTGGTCTTCTAGGAATCACGCGCGAACATAGGCATGTGGCTTTACCAGACCACAAAAAGTCGTTTGGGCATGACAAACACCAAAGGAATTGCACCTTCAGAGGATTTAGGGTCTCCTGGACCGGGATGCAAATGTATGCAAACTGCACACGTCAATGCACCGAAGGTTTCGCACCTCCAAAGGATTTAAGGTCTCCTAGACCGTGAAGACAAAATGTAAAAAGACCGAAGGACTGCACCTTCCGAGGATTTAAGGTCTCCTAGACCATGTAGATACCTGCGCTTAAAGACATGCGTGGCAATGCAACCGAACTGTGCACATCAATGTGCCGAAGGTTTTGCCACCTTCCAAAGATTAAAAGGTCTCTAGACCGTGTAGATACCCGCCGCGGTTCGTCTGGTTGCTCCAGCCTCAAATGAACCGTACATACAATATTGCGCCTGAAAAGAAAACAAATCAACAGTACAAATTTGTTAGCAACATGCATGACAATGTAAATGAGGCCCGCATGCTAATGCAAAATGTCCGAACACACATGCCAAACACAAATGTGACACGCATGCCAATGAAAATGAGACACGCATGCCGGTGAAGATGGGCCATGATGCAAGATGATACAAATGAGACACGCATGCCTCATAAGATGCAAAATGATGCAAGTGTGACACGCATGCCACACGGAATGCAAAATGAACAAATCAGAACACGCGGCCTCATAAGATGCAAAATGATGCAAGTGTGACAGCATGCCACACGGAATGCAAAATGGAACAAATGAGACATGCGTGCCTCATAAGATGCAAAATGATGCAAGTGTGGCACGCATGCCACACGAATGCAAAATGAAACAAATGAGACACGCGTGCCTCATAAGATGCAAAATGATGCAAGTGTGACACGCATGCCACACGGAATGCAAAATGGAACAAATGAGACACGTGCCTCATAAGATGCAAAATGATGCAAGTGTGCAACGCATGCCACACGGAATGTAAAATGAAACAAGTGTGACACGCGTGCCACACGGAATGCAAAATGATGCAAGTGTGACACGCATGCCACACGGAATGTAAAATGATACAAATGAGACACACAAAACAGTGCGTTGCGCTAGATAGCGCGAATTGAATGCAATGAAAAAACAGTGCGATTGAGTGCGCAAAATAGCGCGAATGTAATGCTACGCACAAAACAGTTGCGATGAGGTGCGCAAAACAGCGCGAATGTAAACTGCACAAAACAGTGCGATGCGCTAAACAGCGCGATTGATTTTGAAATGCACAAGACAGTGCGATTTGAAATGCAATGCACAAAACAGTGTGATGCGCTAAACAGTGCGAGTGATTTTGAAATGCACAAAAACAGTGCGATGCGCTAAACAGCGCGATTGAAAGGCAATGCACAAAACAGTGCGATGCGCTAACAGCGCGATTGAAAGGCAATGCACAAAACAGTGCGATGCGCTAAACAGCGCCGATTGAAATGCAATGCATCAAAATAGTGCGATGCGCTAAACAGTGCGAGTGATTTTGAAATGCACAAAACAGTG
>NW_021027276.1:26565-42391 GCF_004153795.1 Camellia sinensis | reverse complement strand
CGGAGGGGCGAAGGGGACCTGATAGGTCGCCCACCCTGCCCTCGGAAAGTCAGTGAAGTAGGCGAGAATAGGCCAACCGGTCCCCGTCCCCCTGAACTCCGCCCCTGCCAGCGACTCGGGCCCTCCTCGAAAAGCTCCGGCTCCAGCTCCCCTCCCCGCCCTCGCTGCTGGCACCCGGGCCTAGCTCCCTCAGGCTCGACGGCCGCCGCTCAGAGGCCGCATTAAGATACGTCGTACGTACTCTCGGTAGGTCGCCGATGCCTCTGAAGCGGGTCGCCTCCCCCACCGATGGTGTAATCGTCCATCTGCTTAGTGGTGAGCCTCTCGGTCTCCCTCATATCCTCGGAGGGTGAAACGGCGGACTATCTGCTCAGGTAATCCAGGGTCTGGCGTAAGAAACGCTCACCCAGGTACAAAGCCCGACGACCCCCTCCCGACCCCAGACTGGGCCTCACAAGATCCGGAAACGCGAGGTCTCATCGGCACCGGCAAACTGATCCCGCGTCACAGGAGGCTGGCAAAAGGAGCCCAGGCTGCCAGGTGATTGAAAATGCAATACAGTTTGTTTTCTATACTGTTATTGAAATATGCAGTGGAGGGCGAAGCTTAAATGAACTGCAAATGAACATACCTCCGCGGGGTGATGGTATAAAGAAGCGGCAGAAGAAGCTGAAAGATCTCTCGCGGCCTCCGTGCATCTCCCGTCAAAGCGGCGCGAAAACGGGGAGACCAGAGAGGTCCTCGTGACCGTACTGGTGCGAGCCTAGGAAAGTAGGCGTAAACCCACAACGCAGAGAAACATCAATAGACTATCAAGATAATATAGAAATACAGAATAAAGCAGAAATTAGCAGAGCCACGTGTTGTGCATGTATTGTGCAGAGTGTGCAGTGTGAGCAGTTGTACAGTCAGTGTAAAGCAGAGGTGTATGTACGTGCCGTGTTCTGTACAGTATACAGCAAGTATAAAGCAGACTACAGTGTGTGCAGTGTACAGAGATACAGAAAATATAGAAAAGCGAAAATGAAAAGCGGAGAAGAAATGTACCTCCCAAGCCCGCCAAGTAGCCTCGAGCAACTGTTCGGCTGCCGCGGGAAGCCGAGGCTCATGACCCATTAGAGAGTGGCCAGAGCAGCGGCCACCCCAGTCGTAATGCAAGATCCGTCTGATGTCCACCAAGTGCGCTGAAGCAGAGTGGCACGATGTTCGCCCGGTCAGTGAAATAGTCGTCCCGAACAAAAACTATGAGGAACCACGAGCGTACCTCTCCACGGCCTCCAGGGTCATCGGGGCTGCGTCAACAAGGGTGGGCTGGACCCGGAACTGCACCTCGAACCAGGGAGTATCGGACATAGCCTGGACGAGCGAGGGGTGGCCCTCACCGAGTAGATGGATCTGAGCGGCAGTTCCACTTCATCCATGTCAATATCAAAAGGGATCGGATCACCCCCTACCCCGATGCCTGTGAGCATCGAGAAATCGTAAGGGGGTCATCGTCATGTCCCCTGCCGCGAAGAAATGGAACGAATCGGTGGGTCCCACCACCTCTCCACCAAGCAGCGAGCAAAGGTCTGCATGTGTAAGCCTGGGAGAGTCCTCCGCAGAAGGCGCCGAAACCGCCTGGTCCACTATGCGACGGACCGCATGCGGAAGCTCAGCCGTACCACTCTCAAGCGCCGGTGTTCCATACCCGCGGATTGGTATGGGAATCCCCCTGTAAACAGAAAACAACAATTGCGAGCCAATTTTTCAAAATGCAGTTCTAGAAGCATATAGGTATAGCATGCTGCAAGTTAACAGATTCAAATAAATACGGATGCCCGGTGTGCTTGCAGTGAACTACAACGTGTGATGCGGGTCAGCGTGTTTGGGTGGTTCAGAAACAGTTATAGCATGCGTGCCAAGTTTAAACAGATTCGAAAGCGAGAATACCTGGCGGTTGCCGATGTGCGTCTTACAGTGAACTACAACGTGTGATGCGTCAGCATGTTTGGGTGGTTCAAACAGTATAGCATGCGTGCAAGTTTAACAGATTCAAGCAAATACCGGGTGCTGATGTGCTTACAGTGAACTATAACGTGTGATGCAGTCAGCGTGGTTCGAATGGTCAGTTACAGATATAGCATGTGTGATACGTTTCAGACTCAAGCAGATATCGAGGTGCCGGTGTTTGCGGATGGAATTACGGTGTGTGCCGTGTGTTGAGTGGTTCAAGGCCTTAGTGACCAGTGTGTGTGCACGTGTGAGCTTAAACAGATAATCAGTGCAAGTAGTGCATTGTAATCAACACTACCAATATACAGAGTATCGACTGTAATCGGTTATATGGCAGTTGACAGTTTTGATCCACATTGCAGAAAGTAAAGTAGAGAAAAGAGAATTACCTCGGAAAGTATCGAAGGACAAGTGGGAGTAGGCTCATGCAGTAGTAGCTCGGGTGCGCGCGTACCTCTCGAGAAACTCCTGAACTGGAGACAGTCCGTCAGGGTAACAGAAATGGATCGCCGGCCGGTAGGTCGCCGGCGTCGAACGGGCGCTCGCTCAAGGGTAGGAGCTCGACCCCAGGATCCATCTTGTGATCCGGGGGAGTTCCACCGCGGGAATGTATATCCACATGTCAAGAATGATAGAAAATAGCCAGAATAAGGAAAACCGCGGCTAAGAATACGGAAAGTCAACCGAAAAGTCAACCCCCGAGAAAGGCCAAAAATAACCAAAAAGGGAGGATGTAAAGGGCACGGAAAATCAAGAGGAAAGTGAGGGAAGAACAACCTCGAAAAGGTTGGGAACGGCAAACGGAAGCCACCAAAACAAAGATTTGTTCGGTTGAAAATGTCCGAAACGTGAAGGGAAATCGCGAATTCCGACGACGAACGGGCGTAGAACGCGAAGAAACAGAAGAAAAAGGAAGGGAAACACTCTAGAGAGGAGAAAATGTGAGTTTTCGGCGGAGAAGGAAGTGAAGAATAGGGTTTAGGAATCCTATTTTAAACAACCCGTGCGTGAAATGTCGAATCTGCCCCGACTTCAGCAACTTTTTGCGGTCGGCAAATTTTTGTGCGCGTCGGCATAATATTGTGCCGATGGATTTTTTCAGCCAATGGACAGCCGGTGGCTTCCCCTCCCGGCCAGTGGTGTTCCCACAACCTCGTTTAGGCCATATGAGTAGTCTTTGGTCTTCATAGCTCAAAAAATGCGAAGAAAGTGCATCCCGACGCTCAACCGGCCTCGTTGTGACCCTCGGATCACGTCTTTGTGTCGTACCACTCGAATTCGTGCAAGGTGTATCCTTTTTGTATCCTTTTAGCTTTTACAAAACGCTCAAAAGTTGCCCCATGTGTATCGCATATCATCGCACTGTTTGTGCTTGCATTTCAATCGCGCTGTTTAGCGCATCGGCACTGTTTTGTGCATTTCAAAATCACTCGCACTGTTTAGCGCATCGCGACTATTTTGTGCATTGCATTTCAATCGCGCGCTGTTTAGCGCATCGCACTGTTTTGTGCATTGCCTTTCAATCGCGCTGTTAGCGCATCGCACTGTTTTGTGCATTGCCTTTCAATCGCGCTGTTTAGCGCATCGCACTGTTTTGTGCATTTCAAAATCACTCGCACTGTTTAGCGCATCACACTGTTTTGTGCATTGCATTTCAAATCGCACTGTCTTGTGCATTTCAAAATCAATCGCGCTGTTTAGCGCATCGCACTGTTTTGTGCAGTTTACATTCGCGCTGTTTTGCGCACCTTCATCGCACTGTTTTTGTGCGTAGCATTACATTCGCGCTATTTTGCGCACCTCAATCGCACTGTTTTGTTCATTGCATTCAATTCGCGCTATCTAGCGCAACGCACTGTTTTGTGTGTCTCATTTGTATCATTTTACATTCCGTGTGGCATGCGTGTCACACTTGCATCATTTTGCATTCCGTGTGGCACGCGTGTCACACTTGTTTCATTTTACATTCCGTGTGGCATGCGTGTCACACTTGCATTCATTTTGCATCTTATGAGGCACAGTGTCTCATTTGTTCCATTTTGCATTCCGTGTGGCATGCGTGTCACACTTGCATCATTTTGCATCTTATGAGGCACGCGTGTCTCATTTGTTTCATTTTGCATTCCGTGTGGCATGCGTGCCACACTTGCATCATTTTGCATCTTATGAGGCACGCATGTCTCATTTGTTCCATTTTGCATTCCCGTGTGGCATGCGTGTCACACTTGCATCATTTTGCATCTTATGAGGCACGCGTGTCTGATTTGTGTTCATTTTGCATTCCGTGTGGCATGCGTGTCACACTTGCATCATTTTGCATCTTTTGAGGCATGCGTGTCTCATTTGTATCATCTTGCATCATGGCCCATCTTCACCGGCAATGCGTGTCTCATTTTCATTGGCATGCGTGTCACATTTTTTTTGTTGGCATGTGTGTCGACATTTGCATTAGCATGCGTGGCCTCATTTACATTGTCATGCATGTTGCTAACAATATTGTACTGTTGAGTTTTTCTTTTCAGGCGCGATATTGTATGTACGGTTCATTTGAGGCTGGAGCAACCAGACGAACCGCGGCGGGTATCTACACGGTCTAGAGACCTTAAATCTTTGGAAGGTGCAAAACCTTCGGCACATTGATGTGCACAGTTCGGTTGCATTGCCACGCATGTTCTTAAGCGCAGGTATCTACATGGTCTAGAGACCTTAAATCCTCGGAAGGTGCAGTCCTTCGGTCTTTTTACATTTTGTCTTCACGGTCTAGGAGACCTTAAATCCTTTGGAGGTGCGAAACCTTCGGTGCATTGACGTGTGCAGTTTGCATACATTTGCATCCCGGTCCAGGGACCCTAAATCCTCTGAAGGTGCAATTCCTTGGTGTTTGTCATGCCCAAACGACTTTTGGTGGTCTGGTAAAGCCACATGCCTTATGTTCGCGCGTGAGTTCCTAGAAGACCATTGGGACGGTGGAAACTAGAGTTCGAACGGCTTATGCCTAGAACGCAAAGGTTCGGGAGTTCCGAGACAAAAGTATGGTTTAAATACCCAGGGGGTATATCCTCGCGCTTAAAATCTGTATGGAAGCCCCATAATTGAGGCGGCATGTCTACGCCTCAGTTCTGGATACTGAACCAACCTAGTAATGCCCTGTGTAAGATAAGATAGGGAAAGTCGCAATCATAGTCGTTGCTCATAGTGCATTATCATGGCATTTCCATTGTAGCTTGCATGCATTCATTGCATTTTCCAGTAGATCGATATACTGCATTGTCAGCATTTTGTAAATATTCCATTCCATGCATATTTGTAAATATTGCATTGTAGTTGCATGTATTCATTACATCACCTTCCATCTTTGGCTCGCGCCTTTCCATGTTGAGCTTAGGTCTGTAGTGCCATATTCTCGTGTCGAAACATAGTTAGTGAACCGTTCTATGTTAGACCGTGGTGTATGCGTAATGCTTTCCTAGGAAAATTGTTTGGCTGCGTGCCATAATCTATTGATTATAGATTGCATGTATTCATTGCATACTTCCATCTATGGCTTGCGCCTTTCCATGTTGAGCTGGTCTGGTATGTGCCCATACTGTGCGGGTGTCAAAGATAGTTAGTGGAACCATTCTATTTAGCCGCGGCTTGTATGCTACATGCTTTCCTAGGAAAAATTTGGTTTTGGCCTGCGTGCCATATCAATTGCATTGTAGTTTGCATGCTTTATTGCATCACTTCCATTATGGCTGCGCCTTTCCATGTTGACTGGTCTGGTATGTGCCCTTTACTTTTCAACGTTAAACACAGTTCTGCATGTAGTAGCGCCTATTCACGCTGGTAATGTTGGTTTGAGGGTTGCGGCACCTTTTCTGTGTTAGACATGGCTCGTATGCGTACATGCCTTTCTAACGGAAATTTGGTTTGGCCGCGTGCCATATCCTTGATGTATTTTCATGCATTCATGATCACCTTCCATCTACGGTCGCGCCTTTCCATGTTGAGCTTGGTACTGGTATGTGCCATATTCTCGTGTCGAACATAGTTAGTAGACGTTCTATGTTAGACGTGGCTTGTATGCGTACATGCCTTACTTAGCAAGATTTGGTTTGGCCACGTGCATATCCATTTCTCTCCCAGCATATCTATATATATATATTGATTGTAGTGTAATTTTTGCATCCAGCATTAGGAATCATTGTCCTTTCTCCGGCGGGTCGTTTCCCCACTTGTGTCAATCCCCCCGCATACTCGTTCTTGTGTCTGCACGATGCTCATTAGTTAGTTGACGTGTCTATTGGTAGACAGACCTCTGTTCCTCCATCAATCATTTGACATTTGTTGTGGTCTCGAACCACTCGGTGATTGGATCGTGATTCAATTGCTTTGCATATAGTTTGCATTGTTTCAATTGGCATTTTCATTTTCATTTACATCTTCATTTGCAATTGTTTTGTTATATATTGGCATTTCTAAGTTATTGCTCGGCTCGTGCATTGTCTTGCATTTCGCCACTGCATTCGGGCGCATATCTTGTTTGCTTGCATGTTTGTCCTGAGTCTTCGGCCTTGTCAAAAATGGGTCGTCTCTGGGCTTTGCATTCACTCCCGTCATTTGTTAGATTTCGAGTTCTGTCAAAGAGGGCAACTTGTAGACACCCATTTTTGACCCGTCCTTAAGAAATTGGACGCACCGTTTGAACACGGTGATCATCATGTTTGTGTTGTTGGAGTTCCCGGAGGTTCTCGGTTACACGCGCTTGCCTCAGGATTCTCGAACTGACTGTTTAGCTTTCTTCTTCTTTTTTTTTTGTTCTTTTTCTTGCTCTAACTTTTGCCTGCCAGACTTTAGTTTTCATTTGGCCGAACCTTTGCGTTCTAGGCATAAGCCGTTCGAACTCTAGTTTCCACCGTCCCAATTGGTCTTCTAGGAACTCACCGCGAACATAGGCATGTGGCTTTACCAGACCACCAAAAGTCGTTTGGGCATGACAAACACCAAAGGAATTGCACCTTCAGAGGATTTAGGGTCTCCTGGACCGGGATGCAAAATGTATGCAAACTGCACACGTCAATGCACCGAAGGTTTCGCACCTCCAAAGGATTTAAGGTCTCCTAGACCGTGAAGACAAAATGTAAAAAGACCGAAGGACTTGCACCTTCCGAGGATTTAAGGTCTCCTAGACCATGTAGATACCTGCGCTTAAGACATGCGTGGCAATGCAACCGAACTGTGCACATCAATGTGCCGAAGGTTTTGCACCTTCCAAAGATTTAAGGTCTCCTAGACCGTGTAGATACCCGCGCGGTTCGTCTGGTTGCTCCAGCCTCAAATGAACCGTACATACAATATCGCGCCTGAAAAGAAAACAAACTCAACAGGTACAATATTGTTAGCAACATGCATGACAATGTAAATGAGGCACGCATGCTAATGCAAATGTCGACACACATGCCAACAAAAATGTGACACGCATGCCAATGAAAATGAGACACGCATGCCGGTGAAGATGGGCCATGATGCAAGATGATACAAATGAGACACGCATGCCTCATAAGATGCAAAATGATGCAAGTGTGACACGCATGCCACACGGAATGCAAAATGAAACAAATCAGACACGCGTGCCTCATAAGATGCAAAATGATGCAAGTGTGACACGCATGCCACACGGAATGCAAAATGGAACAAATGAGACATGCGTGCCTCATAAGATGCAAAATGATGCAAGTGTGGCACGCATGCCACACGGAATGCAAAATGAAACAAATGAGACACGCGTGCCTCATAAGATGCAAAATGATGCAAGTGTGACACGCATGCCACACGGAATGCAAAATGGAACAAATGAGACACGTGTGCCTCATAAGATGCAAAATGATGCAAGTGTGACACGCATGCCACACGGAATGTAAAATGAAACAAGTGTGACACGCGTGCCACACGGAATGCAAAATGATGCAAGTGTGACACGCATGCCACACGGAATGTAAAATGATACAAATGAGACACACAAAACAGTGCGTTGCGCTAGATAGCGCGAATTGAATGCAATGAACAAAACAGTGCGATTGAGGTGCGCAAAATAGCGCGAATGTAATGCTACGCACAAAACAGTGCGATGAAGGTGCGCAAAACAGCGCGAATGTAAACTGCACAAAACAGTGCGATGCGCTAAACAGCGCGATTGATTTTGAATGCACAAAACAGTGCGATGCGCTAAACAGCGCGATTGAAATGCAATGCACAAAACAGTGCGATGATATGCGATACACATGGGGCAACTTTTGAGCTTTTGTAAAAGCTAAAAGGATACAAAAAGGATACACCTTGCACGAATTCGAGTGGTACGCACAGAAGACGTGATCCGAGGTCACAACGGAGGCCGGTTGAGCGTCGGGGATGCACTTTCTTGCACTTTTTTGAGCTATGAAGACCAAAGACTACTCATATGGCCTAAACGAGGTTGTGGGAACACCACTGGCCGGGAGGGGAAGCCACCGGCTGTCCATTGGCTGAAAAATAATCCCATCGGCACAATATTATGCCGACCGGCACAAAATGTTGCCGACCGGCAAAAAGTTGCTGAGTCGGGGCAGATTCGACATTTCACCACGGGTGTTTTAAAATAGGATTCCTAAACCCTATTCTTCACTTCCTTCTCCGCCGAAAACTCACATTTTCTCTCTCTAGAGTGTTTTCCCTTCCTTTTTCTTCTGTTTCTTCGCGTTCTACGCCCGTTTCGTCGTCGGATTCGCGATTTCCTTCACGTTTCGGACATTTTCAACCGAACAAATCTTTGTTTTGGTGGCTCGTTTGCCGTTCCCACCTTTTCGAGGTTTGTTCCCCTCACTTTCCTCTTGATTTCCGTGCCCTTTCACATCCTGCCCTTTTTGGTTATTTTTGGCCTTCTCGGGGGTTGACTTTTCGGTTGACTTTCCGTATTCTAGCCCGGTTTTCCTTATTCTGGCTATTTTCTCATCATTCTTGACATGGTGGATAACATTCCACGCGGTGGGACTCCCCCGGATCACAAGATGGATCCTGGGGTCGAGCTCCTACCCTTGAGCGAGCGCCCGTTCGACCCGGCGACCTACCGGCCGGCGATCCATGTTCTGTACCCTGACGGACTGCTCCAGTTCAGGAGTTTCGAGAGGTACGCGCGACCCGAGCTACTACTGCATGAGCCTACCTCCCACTTGTCCTTCGATACTTCCGAGGTAATTCTCTTTTCTCTACTTTACTTTCTGCAATGTAGGATACAAAACTGTCAACTGCCATAACCGATTACAGTCGATACTCTGTATATTGTAGTTGATTGCAAATGCACTTGCAACTGATTATCTGTTTAAGACTCACACGTGCACACACACTGCACTAGCCTTGAACCACTCAACACACGGCACACACCGTATTCCACCGCAAACACCGGCACCCGATATCTGCTTGAGTCTGAACGTATGCACACATGCTATACTGTACTGAACCATTCGAACACGCTGACGCATCACACGTTATAGTTCACTGTAAGCACATCAGCACCCGGTATTTGCTTGAATCTGTTAAACTTGCACGCATGCTATACTGTTCTGAACCACCCAAACATGCTGACGCATCACACGTTGTAGTTCACTGTAAGCACATCGGCACCCGGTATTTGCTTGAATCTGTTAAACTTGCACGCATGCTATACTGTTCTGAACCACCCAAACACGCTGACGCATCACACGTTGTAGTTCACTGCAAGCACACCGGCATCCGGTATTTATTTGAATCTGTTAAACTTGCACGCATGCTATACCTATATGCTTCTTAGAACTGCATTTTGAAAATTGCCTCGCAATTGTTGTTTTCTGTTTACAGGGGGATTCCCATACCATCCGCGGGTATGGGAACACCGGCGCTTGAGAGTGGTACGCTGAGCTTCCCGATGCGGTCCGTCGCATAGTGGACCAGGCGGGTTTCGGCGCCTTCTGCAGAGGACTCTCCAGGCTTACTACATGCAGACCTTTGCTCGCTGCTCTGGTGGAGAGGTGGTGGGACACCACCGATTCGTTCCATTTCTTCGCGGCAGGGGACATGACGATGACCCCTTACGATTTCTCGATGCTCACAGGCATCGGGGTAGGGGGTGATCCGATCCCCTTTGATATTGACATGGATGAGTGGACTGCCGCTCAGATCCATCTACTCGGTGAGGTGCCACCCCTCGCTCGTCCAGGCTATGTCCGATACTCCTGGTTCGAGGTGCAGTTCCGGGTCCAGCCCACCCTTGTTGACGCAGCCCCGATGACCCTGGAGGCCGTGGAGAGGTACGCTCGTGGCTTCCTCATGTTTTTGTTCGGGACGACTATTTTCACTGACCGGGCGAACATCGTGCCACTCTGCCTGCTCAGCGCACTGGTGGACATCAGACGGATCTTGCATTACGACTGGGGTGGCGCTGCTCTGGCCACTCTCTATGGGTACATGAGCTCGGCTTCCCGCGGCAGCGAACAGTTGCTCGGAGGCTACTGGCGGGCTTGGGAGGTACATTTCTTCTCCGCTTTTCATTTCTGCTTTTCTATATTTTCTGTACTCTGTACACTGCACACACTGTAGTCTGCTTTATACTTGCTGTATACTGTACACACGGCACGTACATACACTCTGCTTTACACTGACTGTACACTGCTCACACTGCACACTCTGCACAATACACTGCACAACACGTGGCTCTGCTATTTCTGCTTTATTCTGTATTCTACTTTATCTGATAGTCATATTGATGTTTTCTCTGCAGTTGTGGGTTTACGCCTACTTTCCTAGGCTCGCACCAGTACCGGTCACGGAGACCCCTCTGGTCGTCCCCTTTTCGCGCCGCTTTGACGGGAGATGCACCCGGAGGCCGCGAGAGACTTTCAGCTTCTTCTGCCGCTTCTTTGATACCATCACCCCCGCGGAGGTATGTTTCATTTGCAGTTCATTTAAGCTTCGCCCTTCCACTGCATATTTCAATAACAGTAGATAACAAACTGTATTGCATTTTCAGATCACCTGGCAGCCTTGGGCTCCTTTGCCAGCCGTGACGCGGGATCAGTTTGCCGGTGCCGATGAGACCTCGCGTTTCCGGATCTTGTTGGAGGGCCCAGTCTGTCGGGCTTGGTACCTGGGTGAGCGTTTCTTACGCCAGACCCTGGGATTACCTGAGCAGATAGTCCCGTTTCACCCTCCCGAGGATATGAGGGAGACCGAGAGGCTCACCACTAAGCAGATGGACGATTACACCATCGGTTGGGAGGCGACCCGCTTCAGAGGCATCGGCGACTACCGAGAGTACGTACAGACGTATCTTATGCGGCCTCTGAGCGGCGGCCGTCGAGCTGAGGGAGCTAGGCCCGTGGTGCCAGCAGCGAGGGCGGGAGCGGGAGCTGGAGCCGGAGCTTCGAGGAGGGCCCGAGTCCGTGGCAGGGGCGGAGTTCAGGAGGGACGGGGGACCGGTTGGCCTATTCTGCCTACTTCACTGACTTTCCGAGGGCAGGGTGGGGCGACCTATCAGGTCCCCTTCGCCCCTCCGCCGGCTGATCACGAGTTTGTCGGTGTCCCCGACTTACCTCCGGTATGTATTACTGCGTTTTTGTACAGTCATTTCATTTCAGTTTATTTGATATTCCACAGAATATTGATGCATCTGATACTTTTGCAGACTTCTTCTGCGTACACCTGGTAGTCATTGGAGATGAATGACTCCATGATGGGATGCTACAGCGGACCTTTGATCTCCTGGCCCTCTATAGCATTCCGGTATGTTCTTCTGATCACGGCCTCAAATCACTCACAAGCTGATTCACGTAATCTGATGCATGACACAACACCTGATATACTGATCTCACAGCATCTGATACGCTGCATGCACTGCATTCTGCACTGTACTCTGCACTGATAAACTGCTCACGGCATTCTCATACTGTACTCATACACTGCATTCTGCACTGATATACTGCCTTCGGCATTCTCATACTGTACCCATACACTGCATTCTGTACTGATAAACTGCTCACGGCATTCTCATACTGTACTCTGCATTGATACACTACTCACATTATTCTGATGTATTTGCCCTTTGTGATTTTTCAGCCTCCCTTCTAGATTCCCGTGGTAGGAGGTGCTCCAACTGGACCTTCCGTCCCTGCCCGAGGGAGAGATGAGGAGGGCAGAGTATTCCCCCGCTCCAAGGAGGGGCGCACTCATGCCGGGAGCAGTTCGCGGGCTCCCGTCCCTGATGATGACGATGACGAGTTAGAGGCGGAGGCAGAGTCGGAGGCGGAGTCGTCATCGGAGGAGACCGGAGGCGGCACTAGCTCGGGCTCTTGGACCTTCGTCCAGGAAGAGGACCAGGACAGACTGATAGCCCTCAGAGTCGCTGGACACGGATACAGATTTTGTTGTTTTTCTTCTTTCTTGTACTTTTCCTTTTTGTTGGTAGTTAGATTACCCTGTACTGCCGCAGGCAGATTTTTGTTTTCCTCAAAACTTTGTACTTGAAAAAGATTATGAAATGAACAAATTTTTTGCTTAAAAAGTGTTACATTTACATATCTCATGTACTGCATCGCATCACATCATGTTACACCTCAATGTAAATGGAATTGACTGGTTGTCTGAAAATTGAACACTTTGCACGGTAATAATCAGATAATTGAACAGCCAACGGCAAAATAACCCAAGCAAATCGCTGCCTGATTTTGGACACACACAGCCCTTACTCTACTGGGGATTAATCTGCATAGAACCCATAACACAACATTCGGTTTATTCTGCACACAGCAAATCCTGAGTGAACGGCCCAATCTGACAAGACGGCCTTCAAAGGTGAAACTGGCTTGGGTTGGAACATGCTCGGATGCCCCAAATTTTCCCTTCATTCTTTTGGTTTGCCCAAATGTGGAGAATGGCACAGCATTCCGAGCATAAGCGATTAACTTTCAGAAAAGGGGTTTTCTTGACCAGGGTACCGAGCCTACAATCGGATACAGCGGAAAAGGACTCAACAAAGGTACACGACCTAAACATAATGAGACACGCTCGGAAGAAACCTAAAACAAAGGTTGAGGTAAACAAAACAAAAGACACGACATACAGACGCGTTAACGAAGACGGGGGACCTCAGATCACGAGGAGCCAGTTTCTCTGGGTATTGTTTCCCACCCTTTTCTCATTTGTGACTCTCACATCACTCTGGCACTAAGCTCGGTTTTTCTGTCAAAACCTTTTGGCTCGCTTTTCTCTCAACTTACACCTCTCTATTCTTTATTCTCTCATTTTTTTATCCTTCCCCAGGGTGATTGATGGATAAATAGGAAGGTGTGGGTTCATGACCGCTGCCGTTAGCTCACAGCTATTTCTTCTGGTGGGTAGAGTGCCCTCCTGGCGAGTATGTTGACGACGGGGAAGAGACAGAACACCTGACTCAACTGTGCCCTTAGTTCATCATTTTAACCATTTTTTGTTTTTTTGGTTTTCTACCAAAACAGTTTTGATCAAGATGAGAGTCGGATTAACGTACTCGTTCGATTTTTGATTTGAAAATCATGCAAGTCAGGCTATGGAAGCGTTGGGGGCTGGACTTCATGATGAAGTTGCCTACGTATCCCAAACATGGGAATCAAGCCTTACGTAGTTCCGGTTAAGGTACACTCGGGTATTTTAACCTTCACTTTTCAGGCTCTAACTTTTGCCAAGGCGCCCGATGCGGGTTTTCGACCTTGCGAGCTTTTCTTTCTCTTCTTTTTTGCATTCTCTTTTTTCCTTTTCTTTTCTTTTCTGCATTTTTGTATTTTTGTATTTTTTTTTTCTTTTCTTTTCTGTATTCTTCTCTTGCTCTAACTTTTGCCTGGGCCGCCCTTCCGGGTTTTCGGCCCAGCGAGCCTCTCAAAGGGTAAAAGTGTAACAAGTCCATGCCAAAAGGTTTTTGGAGTTGAAGCCTCTCTGTATTCAGGAGAACGGCTGTTGCAATGATTTGTAGGAGACTCCGCCATGGTTGCTCCACGAGCTCTTTCAGGTGAGATCTATTCTTTTGATTCGACTTCGGCGCCTCTTGGTCGAGGGCTGCTTCAAAACTGGCCACACGGGCCTCCTCTGACAGTTGACTGTTGGATGTTCTGAATGAGTTCGAGGTTCAAGACAAATAGGTCGAATCTTGAGGCTGAGAGCGATCCTAGGCTGCACAATTTTAAGAGCGATTCCACACAAGTCTTCACAGGGCCGTGTAAAACATTTGTTTTTGAAAGTTTTTAAGAAAGCGACGAATCGCTTGTGCCGAAGATAGTGTGGAACCAATCTGGATCAGGCCAGGATCCTTCTCAGTACTCACGCTGACAAGCATGATTTCATTCATTAAAAGGCCTAGCATGCTTCTCTTTTCTCTCAAAATGATCAAAATTTTGCAAAACCCGAGGAATTCCTTCCTCTTCGTTTTTATCGCAGTGTTAAAGAGGCTTTGAAAAACAGAGGTCAATGCAATGAGTTTGGCGCGCAGGAGAACCGGTGAGATGTACTGTCAGTCCATTCAAGTCCTCTGGCACAATTAACTTATACCGAAAGCAAGCATGAAAATGAGGTAGCCACAGCTGTTTCATTCAGATTTGTTGGTGTAACTGGCCCCTCGGCAGAAACAGACTCAACAAAAAAACAAAACAGGTAATTATAAGACAAAACGGTGTTCGAGGCAACAACCCTGGAATCACCTGGTATTCTATACAAAGGGGACTGACTCGCTACAACAAGACAGACCCTTAAGCAAAAAGACTGACTCAAGACAAAGAGACAGACCCAAAACAAAAGACTGACTCGATACCCAAGCCAGGATTTACAAAGCTAGCGTTCACAGCCACTCAAAAATGCGTGCCAAACACCACATTCAAAATACATCCAGATGACGCCAGTAGGTGGTTCACCTTCTGATTACATACTTGCAGTATCTGTGTCCTCAAAATCCAATAACTGAGTAGTAACGGACTTGGTTGAGGTGGGCGGGAGGATAACCTCATTGTCAATCAAATCTTGCACCTCATGACGGAGGCAGAAGCAATTGTCGGTTGCATGGCCGGTCTGCTGGTGGTACGCGCAGTACTGAGCAGCATCATGCGTAGCGGGGAGATTCTTCGGGAGAGGCCGAGGCTCCAAGGGTTTAAGGTGCCCCCTCTCGGCAAGGATCTGAAGTGCCTTGGACAAAGGCATGTAGAGAGCATGAAAGGTCCTGCACCCCCGAGGAAGGTACTTTGGAGTCTAAGCGCTCTTATTAGCCGCACAAGCAAAAGGGTCGGCAGGCGCCACCTTAGCTTTCTGATCTTTCCCGGGTGCAAGGGCGGGAATAGGAGGAACTGTTCTGGCATGACAGGGCCTATCCCGATTTTCTGACTGGCTTGAACTACCCTCAGGTGGAGTAGGGAAAGCATCCTCCACAGTTTTTAACTGCGGATACCTGTTGCTTATTCATCCCCCCGGCTTTCAAAGCCTCGACTGCCCACAGCAGTTGTTCAATGGGATCGGCATCTGCCTTCATTTTGTCTTTTCCTCTGGCCTCAGCCTGATCGAGGGTTTGAGTTGATATTGATATGTCATTGCCATAGTTGGAGGCCATCTCTAGTTGACTGAGTTCGATCACAATTCACCCCAATAGCGGGGGCTCCTTGGGTATAAAACTCCCGGCATATGGTGCGGCTGGAGGTGAAGCTGACATTCCGTAGGCGAGATCCGCCACAGACCTCTGGAGATCACCTATCATCCCCATTAGTTCAAATGTAGTAGGCTCGCGAGCCTAATATAGTTGGGGGGGCCCAGACCGGGTGCACAACAGGCGACC
>NW_021027276.1:0-14217 GCF_004153795.1 Camellia sinensis | reverse complement strand
TCGCGCATTGCCCTTTATCTTGGCATTTGCCCCTAGTGGATAAGCTTCCTTTTCCAAGAAGTTCCATATATCATATACTACGGGTTTTGAATCTTGTACTTCACTATTGCAGTGATAGCTCATAAACCGCACATACTTTGCTCAAATAATGATGACCATCCAGACTCCAATAGGATATCTATCATGGAAGATAGAGTTGATAAGGCGTCAGCGAACCTGTTGTTTTCTCTTATGTAGAATGCGTAAAGGTCAGTTCTCAAACCCTAGGATCAGAACATCAAGGTCTGGTGATAGATTTCATCCTTTTCTTAAAACTTCTAGTCTCTTTTGCTTGTGACACAACGGTTCGAGTCCACGATGGAACCTTTTGTGCCTAGTTTAGGGGGCTTCAACCCAGCGATACACGCTTATATTCTGCCTCGTTGTTGGAGACTTTGATCGGAGTTTTGAAAAGTTAAACTTAATGTAGAATTGTCGGTGGCTTCACGAACACCTATCCCATAATCGTATGGTTACATCTCCGTCAAAGTACATTGTCGCAGTTTCTTCCTTGCTTGCCAGAATAGCCTCATCTAGGTATAGGGATTCTATCACTGCTTTGCCCATTCCACTGGGTGATCTACCAGAAACTCTTTTACTGCTTTCCCTTGAACAGACTTGCGAGTCATATACTTCAAACAAATTCGAAAGAAGAAGCAACCAACGCTAAGTGTAACAACCCATTTGACCGTCTCAAGACTTGAACTCACGTTGAACACTCGGTGATTATCCATGTTTGTGTTCATTTGGAGTTTCGCCGGAAGTCCCGGCTCGCGCGTCCTGCCTCAGGATCTCCGAACTCGACCAGTTTAGTGTCTAGTTTCCATACCGAACACTTGTGCTTTGCCTTGGAAGGCAGGGAATGCCTTGTGAGGCATCCCCACACACACCGCATGGCCAGAAGGCCACCGGCTGGTCTTTTTCTGCCACCGGCAACTATTTGTTCCTGGTCGCACTTTATTATGCGTCGGCATAGTTTGTTGCGGTCGGCACTTTTTTTGTCGAAATAGCTTTTTGGGCTGCGACCACTGTTCATCTACTTTATGAGATATTTTGTGCACAGCTGTGATAGCTGGACAAACTCGCTCCCTCCATACAAACGTGTATGGAGGATCTCCCTCTAAAGCAGCTGTTGTATAAGCTTTGCAAGAGGGAGTCTTATAAGAGGAGGGTCTTCCTCTTGATCTAGTTAGAAAGTTAGAAGCAAAAACCAGAGCTTAGAGAATATAGATACATTCTATCTCTATATCTCCCTCTCTCTCCTCCTTTGGCGTGTTTTTCCTTGGTCCTAAAGGTGGGATTTACCACTAAAAAAATACTTTTGCACCATACAACAACTATTACACCTTACTCCAGATTGAGGAACTTGGGGGGGTTTTTTGATTCTTGAGGTTTTTGGACTGATTTTGATCAAAAAAAGAAGAGGGCTAGACCATTGTTCTTCCAAGGGTTCTTCAAGGGTGAGCATCTTGCTTTACTATCCCCAAAACTTCAATAGTCTTTACCTATCTTGCTTGTTGATTTGCTTTTGTGTATAACATAAAAAAGGCTTGTATTCTCATGCTTTAAGAATTTTCATTCAGGTTATTTTGTGGTTTGAGTGCCACTCACCTCATAGGCTTTATTTGGCCCTCTTTTGTGCTTCTTTTGAGAGGCTTGTTTGCTTGAGTGTTTGGCTTCATCACTTAAAACAGTTGATTTTAAGTATTAAAAAAGGTGGTTTGAAGTCTTGCATAGGGGGGGACACCCCTCCTCTTCATTGTTTTGTTCCTTAATTTTGGCCTAAAAGGTAGCATGTATGTTGATCCATCTTGAGCCTTATTTCCAGAAGTTTTTTGGGTGTTTTAAGGTCATATATAACTCTGTTTTTGGCCGATTTGTGCCTCCTTGTATGCTGTAGTACTTGCTTTGTATTGCCTCCATTTGGCCTAAAATGTCCTTGTGCTTTAGACCAGATTTTTGCCATGTGTTGGCTTGGTTTCCATGAAGATGTTAGCATTTATTTTCCATGCTTAAAGTCGTTGGTTACCCATTTGGTCCATGTTGACATGTTTGATATGGTGCTATGCATTTGGCTTGTGAAGCCTCAAGTATATGAGTCACAAGCCATGCCTTAGTTGGTCCACTACTAAAACTAAACAAAGATGGGATTAAAAAGCATTGCTTTTCAAAATGGCTCTAGAAAGGAAGATAGTGTATAATATTAAAACTCTAATCAATAAGTTACCATATTCAAATAATTAAATCAATAAAACAAAAAAGTTCTGATAGCATCATCCTTGTCAAAACAATTTTTAATAGTGCAAAAAGAATAATCAAATAGATAAGCTAATAGATCGCCTGGTCATCACATTCTCAAGTATTAATCCACATTCACATTTTATATTTAGGACTCTTGGGGGTTACTTTGTCCTTATAACTAACAAGCTAGGAAAGGGCACTGACCAAGTAATACCAAAACTGAAAAGAAACTTTAAGCATCACTTGAAAGAAATAAATTATTGGC
The DNA here is from genome assembly GCF_004153795.1 of Camellia sinensis. Lineage (NCBI taxonomy): Eukaryota > Viridiplantae > Streptophyta > Magnoliopsida > Ericales > Theaceae > Camellia > Camellia sinensis. The sequence goes on along the minus strand of NW_021027276.1, from coordinate 11,672 downwards.
TGTAAAGAAAGCAAAATGGCACACTTATAAATCTTACCTCTCTGCTTTGGGGGCTAGTAAAGTTTCCATATCCAAGGATAGTTTTTCTGTTTTGTAACTGATTTGGGATCTTGAGTAGCAGCGACATATCGTAATTTCATATTCCAGTGTTATATACCATATATCACCATTCCATTGGTTTGGATCTAGCTGAGACTGAACAAAGACAACAAGATAACAAGGGAAGAATATGTGAAGTTAAATACAAAGCGATGTTCTTGTTTTAGAAAGATGCGAACTTGTTTGCTTGAAGAACTAGGACCCATGAAAGTCGAATTTTTTGACCACCCAACTGAGTTCCATTTAAACATCCCTCAATGCTTCCTAGGACAATGTTTGCACATCAATATGCATGGAAAGACAAAGTCTCCCACATTAATGTTTAATTCTAAATCAAGGAAAAATTCGAGGCGACCTAGCTTTCCTGTCAGCAAATTAAACAAACCACAATCCGTTGCCGCTGGTATTTTCACATGGAACTATTGCCCATTATGGGCTGAAAAACTTGCCCTGAGTTTGGTCTCCAAAAACATATTCATTTCACACACCAACAATATCTGGCATGCAAATTGTTGTCCACAAGCATATCAGTCCCTCTCTCCCCACCAGAAAGAAAAATTGAGAAGATTAAAAGAAAGAAAGAAGAAAGAAAACAAAGAAAAAGTGCGCACAGTTTGTATTATTTGGTCAACGCTCATCCTGAGTTCCTTGTGTATTCTGAAATAAGCCTGCAAATACAAAAGTTATGGGCTCAAAATGAATTTTCCTTCTACAACTAATGTCAGACGCCTAAGAAAAAAAAAAAAAAAAAAAAAAAAAAATTTTATGTTTAAAAAACATGCAGGAGATTTTCATCCAATATAATTGGTGAATTGGAGGCATTACAGAACATACCATAAGCGCGCGCGCACACACACACCAAAAATGGAAAAAGAAAATAAAAGTGCAACATATACAAGTTGACAGAAGATTAGCTAATCACAAAACCAAATGAACACTTATAGCCACTTTGTCAAGATAGTAGCATTTAGAAAAAATTGATAATGCCAGAATGAAATATGCCATCGTCAAACAAGAATAACAAGTGGCCATTGAATCCAATTTTTAATTGACATCCAACGAAAATGTTGATTCAATCGGTGTCATAAGCCTCCTTCTGTAGTGTGCACATTTCCAAAACTTCATCCTAAGATTCAATTCTATTAAATATGACAATAGACAAAGCACATGCAGATAATGTTACAAAAGCCAGGATTCCTTGAAATCAATCCATGTAGAGTGACACCTTATAATAAGAAATAAGACCTATGATATTGTAGACACTAACTACAATTGAATTGTCTAAATTAACAAGGGCAGCAAATAACAGTATGACCACAATTTTGGAATAAAGAAATAAACTAGAATTTAGACAAAAATCGAAAATAATCGTACACATACCCATGATCATAACCCTTCTACTAAACTTCTAAGTTTGACCAGTTTTTAAAAGCTAAATTGTTTACTCTTATTACTCACCTAATAAAAATTTTATTTTTTCTTCTTTCTCCTCAATCTTTCTATTCTTTTATGCTCTTTAGTTATTCAAACAAGAGAGATCATTTATTTCATTTTCTTTTCCTTTTCTTTTCATTGTTCCATATGTACTGTACTTGGACGACTGGTGGAAGGCTCTACTTACAGATCCGAATATTGGCCACCCAACTGTGCACATTTTGGGTCTGAAATCAATGAATTAATTCAATGAGACTGGTGTGTTCCCATTAAAAAAAGTAAAAAAGTAAAAAATGAATGGTTCATTGGTGTAACGTCCCGAATAATTACAATAATTTCAACCCAACAAATATACAAAGACAACGTAATCAAATAATAAACTTCCATTAACTGAATCGTTATACAAAAGTGACACGTGCGATATACATTTCATAATTAGTATATCCTGAATCTCAGCATGTGTTAACAAGTAGTAAAGATGAATGAAAGTTAAACGGATAATTATATGTCTAAAGGCTTACATCTTTCCCAGTTTTACATGGTTAAACAAAGAGAGTCTAACCTCTATACAAATTTAAGCACTTGGTAATACAATAAGGGCCAAAAAGTGAAGCTCGGTGCTCCAAACTCCTTCCTGAGCTACTAACCTTGGCGGAGGGCATATCATCAAGCCACTTGAAAATGGTTTTTCTCAGTAGGGTGACCAAAAACTCACTAGGACAATCTAAAACACAGAATATGGATGTTTTATCAATGGCGTTGTACAATACACTTATACTTATATCTTTGTTAGAACCATATTCTGTGTTTTAGATTGTTCTAGTGAGTTTTGTTAACCCTACTTGAAGAAACCATTTTCAAGTGCTGATGATTGCCTCCGCAAGGTAGTAAGCCTCGAAGGAGTTTGGAGCACGAGCTTCCACTTTTTGCCCTTATTTGTATCCCAAGGCTTAAATTGTATAGAGTTAGACTCTCTTTGTTGTAACCATGTAATAACTGGGAAAAGATGTAAGAGCCTTTAGGACCATATAATTATCCGTTTAACTTTCATTCATCTTTTACACTTGTAACACATGCTGAGATTCAGGAATACTAATTATGAATGTATATCGCACGTGTCACTTTTGTATAACGATTCAGGTTATGGAAGTTTATTATTTTTGATTCGTTGTCTTTTGTATATTGTTGTTGGGTTGAATTATTGTAATTATTTCGGGACGTTACACCAATGAACCATTTCATTTTTTACTTTTTTACTTTTTTATATGGGAACACACCAGTCATTGAATAATTCATTGATTTCAGACCCAAATGTGCACAGTTGGGTGGCAATATTCGAATCTGTTAAGTAGGGCTCCACCAGTCGTCCAAAGTACAGTACATATGGAAACATGAAAAGAAAGGAAAAAGAAAATGAAATAATGATCTTCTTTTTTGAAATAACTAAAGAGCAATAAAAGAATAGAAAGATGGAGGAGAAAGAAGAAAAATAAAATTTTATTAGGTGAGTAATAAGAGTAAACAAATTTAGCTTTTAAAAAAACTGGTCCACTTAGAAGTAGAAGGGTTATGAATCATGGATATGGTACGATATTTCGATTTTGTCTAATCTAGTTTTAAATTTCTTATTCAAATTGTGGTCATACTGTTACTTGCTGCCCTTGTAATTTAGAAACAATTCAATGTAAGTTAGTGTCCTACAATATCATAGGTCTTATTTCCTTATTATAAGGGTGGTTCACTCTACATGGATTGATTTCAAGAAATCCTGGCTTTTTGTAACTATATTGCATGTGCTTTTGTCTATTGTCAATATTAATAGATGATCTTAGGAACTGAAGTTCCTTGGAATAATGTACACACTACAGAGGAGGCTATGACACCGATTGAATCAAACAATTTTTCGTTGGATGTCAATTAAAATTGGATTGCCAATGGCCCACTTGTTATTCTGTTTGCAACGATGCATATTTCATTCTGGCATTATCAAATTTTTTCTAAAAATGCACTATCTTGACAAAGTGGCTATAATGTGTTCATTTGGTTTGGTGATTAGCTAGATCTTCTGTCAACTTTATATGTTGCACTTTTTATTTTTCTTTCCATTTTGTGTGTTGTGTGCGCGCGCGCTTAATGGATGTTCCTGATAATGCCTTCAATTCACCAAATTTATATTGGATTGAAAATCTCCTGCATGGTTTTTAACATGATCTATAGCGTCTGACATAGTTGTAGAAGAAAATTCATTTTTGAAGCCATTAACTTTTGTATTTGCAGCTTTTTCAGAATACACAAGGAACTCAGGATGAGGTTGATCCAAATAATACAACTGTGCGCACTTTTTCTTGTTTCTTTTTCTTCTTTTCTTTCTTTTAATCCTCTCAATTTTTCTCTTCTTTTTGGGGAGAGAGGGACTGATATGCTTGTGGACAAAATTTGCAATGGCCAGATATTTTTGTGTGTGAATGAATATGTTTTGGGATGACCAATCAGCAAGTTTTCAAGGCCCCATATGGGCAAATTGTCCATGTGAAAATACCAGCGGGCAAGCGATGTGGGTTTTGTTATTTTGCTGAACAGGAAAGCAGGTCTGCCTCGAATTTTCCTGATTAGAATTAAACATATAATTGGGAGACTTTGTTCTGTTCCATGCATATGTGATGTGCAAACATTGTTCCTAGGAAGCATTTGAGATGTTAAATGGAAACTCAGTTGGGTGGTCAAAAAATTCGACTTTCATGGGTCCAGTCTCAAGCAAACAAGTTCGGCATCTTCTAAAACCAGAAAACATGCGCTCTTTGTATTACTTCCATTTTCTCCCTTGTTATCGTTGTCCCTTTGTTCAGTCTCAGCTAGATCAAACCAAATGGAAGGTGGATATTATGCGATAAATACACTTGAATGAAACTTCGGATATTGTCGTGCTACTCAAGATCCAATCAGTACAACAGAAAATATCCGCTGGGATATGGAAAACTAACTAGCCCCCAAACAGCAGTAGAGGTAAGATTTATGTGTGCCCATTTGCTTCTTTTACAGGCCAATAATTTATTCTTCAAGTGAGCTTAAAGTTTCTTTTCAGTTTTGGTAATTAAACTTGGTCATGTGCCTTTTCCTAGTGTAGTTATAGGACAAAGTAACCGCCCCAAGAGTCGCCTAAATATAAAATGTGAATGTGGAATAAATACTTGAGATGTGATGACCAGGTCGATTTCTTATAGCTTATCATTTGATTATTCTTTTTGCACTATTAAAATGTTTGACAAGATGATGCTATCGGGACTTTTTGTTAATTGAATTTATTTTTGAATATTGGTTAACTTTATTGATTAGAGTTTTAAATATTATACACTATCTTCCTTTCTAGAGCCATTGAAAGCAATGCTTAAATCCATCTTTGTTTAGTTTTTAAGATAGGGCCAACTAAGGCATGCTTGTGACTCATATCTTGAGGGCTCACAGCCAATGCATAGCAACCATATCAAACATGTCAAACATGACCAATGGGTAACCAACCAGACTTTAGCATGAAAAATAATGCTTAACATCTTCCATGGAACGCAAGCCAACACATGCAAAAATCATGGTTCTAAACACAAGGGACATTTTAGGACCATGGAGCAATACAAAGCAAGTACTACAAGCATACGGAGGCACAAATCCGGCCAAAAACAGAGGTTATATATGACCTAAAAACACCCAAAAAACTTCTGAATAAGGCCTCAAGATGGATCAAAACATAACATGCTACCTTTTTTAGGCCAAAATGTAAGAAACAAACAATGAAGGGGAGGGGTGTCCTCCCCTATGGCAAGACTTCAACCACCTTTTTTAATACTGAAAATCAACTGTTTTTTAAAGTGATGAAAAGACCAACACAACTCAAGCAAACAAGGCCTCTCAAATAAGAAGCACCAAAAGAGGCCAAATAAAGCCTAATGAGGTGAGTTTGGCACTCAACCACCAAAAATAACCTGAATGAAAGGTTCTAAAAGCATGAGAATACAAAGCCTTTTTTATGGTTTATATCACTAGCTAAAATCAAACAAGCAAGATAGGTTAAAGACTATTTGCAAGTTTGGGGAATATAAAGGGCAAGATGCTCCAACCCTTGAAGAACCCTTTGAAGACAATGGTCTAGCCTCTTCTTTTGATTCAAAAATCAGTCCAAAAAACTCAGATCAACACCCAAGTTTTTTTTCACTTACTAAAAAGCTAAAAAAACCAAATTATAGAAAAAGTCTAATTACCAAACGGACACTTAGTTGCCTCGTAAAACATACTCATGAACCCTTAACTAATGGGCAGTTAGGCATAAGTCTATTTTTGAATCTTTTGAGCCATTAGACCTAAGCTCTAATCTCTTTAGACCAAAAAGACACAATTTGTCCAAAAAGCTAACTATTTGTCAAAATACAATACAATCACACAACACATGCTACTAGTATGTTTCCTGCTTGTGAGGAAAGAAAGAATATCAAATGTAAGAACATATAATTCACATTTGACAAAGTTGGCTCCCAGCCAATAATCAAAACCCCATTTTATCCCCTCTCTCATCTTTTTCCACCCAGGCCTTCAACACCATTCCTTTTCAGCAAGTTCCAATAAAGGAGGCCAAAATCATCAATGACTGATCAAATTACAGTATTTCAAAAAAACTTAAAAAATACAATAAGATTAACAATCCATGACCAGAATCTTACTTAGCCAAAAGGGCTTTACAAAGTGTGAGAATATTATGTAATTATGGTATTATGGAAATATATCAATTGGGTAGGTTGATTGTGAATATTGGATTGATTGTATAGGGTTATTTCCTATTATAGATTAGGTTTAGGATTGCTATAAATATTGGTTGTAATCTGTGTATTACACAAGTTGAATATATAGAACATTCAGAATTACTTACATGGTATCAGAGCTTGGTGTGAAACCCTAGCAGCCGTAGTAGGTTTGCTCTGTCTGGCTCTTCGTCTAACTTAAAGGCTTTGTCTGGTTTGAAGACTCTTTGAACTCAACCCAGAGCTCTCTTCGTCTAGTTCGAAGACTATTCGAAGTCAACCCAAAGCTCTCTACCTCTCGGTTCAAGCGCGACTCATTTTTGCAACCCATCTACTGCGAATCGCGATCGATCATCACGTCTCTCTCGACTCTTGAAGTCTTCATCAATATCGTCTGTCCTGGTTCTTTCTCTTTCTATCTCTCTCTGTTCGTAACTGTGACCATCTATGACCCTCAGTACTTTTATTTGGATTAAAAACTCTTATTTATAGTTTTGCTCACTTGGTTGTTATTATTTATTATATTTCAACATGTAAATCTTTGGTTTATTACAATGAAAGACACCAAAACACAAGCCATCAAATGTAAAGTCACTGGTGCCAATTACGCTTATTGGGCTAGTGTTATGAAGAATTTCCTTCTTGGCCAGAAAAAATAGGGTTATGTTTTTAGTTCTATTCCTTGTCCATTGGACCCAAACAAGAAGAATATTTGACTTTATGTGACACTTGGGATTGTAATAATGCCCAAGTTCTGACATGGTTTCATAATTCTATGACTCCTCGAACATGCTTGATGTTTTTCAAATGCAGTCAGTTAGGCCATAAGTCTCCAGCTTGACCGCAGAGAGGAGGAGGGCAGCGAGCAGCATTGTCTTCGGCTCGTTCTCAGGGCCAAAGTCAGGGGAGAGGCTAGCTACTCACTTGTTTTCAGTGTGGGCAGATGGGGCACATGAAGAGGTTTTGCCCACAGTTGGATGGCACACCTGGTGCGTCTGGTTCGAGACAGACACAGAGTCACCAGCCAACGCAATCAGCACAGGCCTCGAGGGGCAATCAGGGAGTCTCTTCGGCTCAGTCAGTGCATCAAGCCTATGCTCCGAGGGGCGAGCAAGTAGATCAGAGGCCTACAGGGCGCGTATATGCTATTACCACGCCAAATCTTATACCAACTCCTTCGGTAGTGAGAGGTACCTTCTTGTTTTGCAATTCAGTTCCTAATGTGTTGATCGATACGAATGCATCCCATTCATTTATCTTGTCTGCATTTGTATCGATTTTGGGGTTAGAGTTGGCTCGGTTAGCATCTCCTATCTGTGTAGAGTCACCTATTGGTGGTGAGATGATTTTAAAGTAGGGATGTCGGGGTTGCGACATTGAGGTTGCCAGGTTTTGACTTCCTTTTTCATTTATGTTGATTGACATGTTTAGCTTTGATGTTATCATCATACCGGGCTGTTATAGATTACTACCATCAGAGGGCTACTGTATGTACCTTGAGCGGTGATTGCTTTTATTTCTTGGGGGACTGGTGTAGACACCCCATTTTTGACCGTCCTCAAGACTTGGACGTCATTGTTTGAACACTCGATGATTATCCATGTTCCTGTTCGTCTTGAGTTCTCAGAGGTTTCGGCCATGCGCGTTGCCTCGAGACCTCTCGACTTGTTTGTTTTGTGCTTGGTTATAGACTAAACACTTGTGTGATTGCTTCTAAGGGTAGGGAATGGCTTGTTGGCTATCCACACACCTCACCGGCCCTGTTTTCTTGCTACCAGCCAAAGGTGTTGGCCGGTCGGCATTGTTTCTAGTCGGCCGGCCATTGTTTTGATCAGTCGGCCACTTTTTCAGGCCGAGACCTTTTGTTGGGGAGGCTTGACCCTTCTGAACCTTTGGTTTAGCTTCTTGTAGGAGGCTTGACCCTTTTGAACCTTTGGTTTAGCTTCTTGGGAGAGGCTTGACCCTTTTGAACCTTTGCCTAGCTTCTCCAAGAAGCTCTCTAAGCTTCTAAGAGAAGCTTGAACCTTTCTTAGCTTCTTGAGGAAGCTTGACCCCTTTGCTCTAGCTTCCTCAAGAAGCTTGACCCTTTTTGCTTTAGCTTCCTTAAGAAGCTTGGCCCTTTGCTCCAAGCTTCTAAGAGAAGCTTGGACCTTTGTTCTTCTATAAGAGAGAGCCTCTCCCTCATTAGCAAAAGTTTTTTTCAGATTTTTGGCCAAGGCATACATACACTCTCCCTTTGTATCTCTCACATTTGGCCTTGAAAGTGTAAGGTTCTTGGCCCCATTGCACTACACCTCCTAACCTAACCTCTCCATTATCCATCTAAGCACCTTGGAGCTGGTTTTTAGAGGTTCAAGGCTTGCTGTTTTGGTCCAGAAGCTGCTGGTCCCTTTGGCTACAAGGGTAACTCCCTTTTCCTATTTTATTCCCCGTTTTTACACAAGCTTTTAGCCTATCTTGCATGTTTTTTTGAGCTTAGTGTATAACTGATAAAAGTTCTATTTTTGCATGATTTTGATCTTTGTTTAAGGTCACTTTTGTATTTGGGTTTGTTTACCCCCTCTTAGGCCTTGTTTGGCCTCACTTTTGTGCCTTTTTTGTGAGCTTCGGGACCACCTTGTATTGGCCTTCTCACCACTGAAATCAGTGGTGGGGATGATATTTTGAGGTCCTAAGAAGGAGAGGGCCATCCCCTCTCCTTATTGTCTTGTTTACTTACATTTTTGGCCTTACAAAGGAGCCATATTTGCATGCATCCCAAGCTTGGTTCAGGCCATTTTTGGTGAGTTTTAGGACCTACATAAGCTCTATCCAGAGCTGGTTTTTCCATGTTGGGTGTCCCTCTTGCATGTGTAGAACAACCCTTTTCATAACTTATCAAAGGAGCATGTCATTCTTGCATGCATGGACCATGTTTCAGTGGGTTTTTGGCCATCATTTGGCATGCCTTGAATCTGTTTTTGGCTGGTTTGGTAGTTCCTCATATGCTTCACATGCTTGTAGTGTAAACCATGCTCACTAGCTCGTATTGCATGTCATTTTGAGCCTCCATTCTAGCATATTTTGGCCATGCTTCAAACATGTTTTGTTCATATTTTGGGCTACCTTAGCTCTGTTTTGAGGTCTCTTGGTCGATTAGCCTTGCTTACCTTTGAGTTTTGGGGTCCCTTTCATGTGTTGCTTGAGGCATTTTCATGTTTTGGCATCATTGAATATGATATTTCAAAGCTTATATGTGTGCCATATTCTCATGTTTATCATGCCTTCAATGTGTTTGAGAGTTGCATCATTATGCCCCATTTATGAGCCATTGCATGAGCTTCATGTAAATGCATTTCGAGCCACCATCCTAGCACATTTGGTCACTGATTTGGGCTTATTTGAGAGCTATCCATTTTGGTTTAAGACCATTCCCGCATGTTGTTGCATGCTTACCTTACATGTTGTTACATACTTGGCCTATTGGCATGTTGTTGCATGCTCATCCATCTTGCATACTTGTTAAGTTGTTTTGCATGCTTGTTAGCTTGCATCTTGTCATGAGCTTGATATGTTGTCATATATCCTTGCATGTTTACTTGCTTTGGTTGTATGCCCATTGCACATTGCTTGCTTGCATGCTCATGTTGCATTAGTTTGCTTGCATACTTACGTTGCATAGCATTTTGTGCATGCATGCCTTGCCTCTTGATCAAGCATGATAGAGGTTGGGTCCCTTGTGTGTTTATGTGCATTTCATTCCATATTGAATTGCACACTTGGCGCCTTTGGCCATCATGCATCGAAATGCATAATTGGTGGCCCGAGGGTCGAGAGCCATACTTCGTTGAGTTCGTAGCATGATAGGGAGGGTGGTCGTGCATACATTTGTCTTGTAAATTCCTTGCCATGCACTGTCTGTCCTCCGCTGCAGCAAAAACAGGGTTCTGCAGGAATAGATGGCCGGTCGGCCACTTTCAGTGCCGGCCGGCTACCAAAATCCAGCCGATGGTCCTACAGATGGTCGATGACCAGTTCCACTTGGCCGATGGCCTTGCCTTTTGGCCGGTGACATCCCACAGTGATCAGGGAGTGGTTCAGAGGCATCTCAAGTATTTTCACAATTCTCAGAGGTGCAGAACAGTGCAAACAGAGGCAACATGTGGCATGGCAACGGATTTCCAAGCGAGGCGAATCCAGCATGCATCATCTAATCATTCTGAGGCGGAGCTGCGGCGGCCTCTTGAGTTTCATACTTAGATTTGTTTTGTAATTAATTTGTTAATTAATTAGAGGTTTTGTAATATTTAGTTAGCTAGAGTAGTTAATTATTTCTTTGGTTTGTATTATTTGGTCCTTTCGAGAGAGGGCGAATTTGGTAATAAGCGTGCGTGTGTGTGATGCGTGTCTTCTAACCCCACGTCTTTCTCCCTTTTATTTACCAGCTTATGATGGTTAGATTAGGACATGTTTCAATTAGCATACTTATGCTCGTATGTTTGCATTCATTCATCTATCTTGTATGCACCGGGCTCGGCGCATCATGCTAACTGCATTGTATTTCAATTCCAATTTGAATACATGTATCAAGTTGCATTTCACATGACATCTTAGAATAGCCGAGCCAATTTCTAGTTGCATTTTGCATGTGTTGCATTGGCCATCTTAACATGAACTAGGATCATGCATTTGATTACTACTTAGTTTCTGTTTTGGCTCGGAGTACTCAGTAAGTGTTTATGCTTTAGCATTTTTCATGCGTATGAGTGTTGCCATGATAGCATGCTTACCATGAGGCTAATTGCTTATGTGATATAACTGTCTGAATGCCTGTGGGTGAAGGCTGGATTGCTTGAATTGGAACAATTCATTAAAATCCGTGTTTTAGCCTACTTGCGAGTAGTAAAACTTAAACCATTTTCTGAACAAACGGGTATGCAATGCTTTGTTCCAAATTAGGCGATCTAGTCTATACTTGTTTTGCTGTGCGCATCACATAGTAATTCTAGGCTAATAAACCGGAATAAGAACGCATGTGTTTTTAAAAACTCGATATCATGTTTAGTTGTGGCCGATCTTTGATCGGGCTAGCGGGGGTTCTCATAGCTGACCTTCCCAATCGTACCCAAGTTCCCGAGCCGAAGCAACTTTGGTGATGACGGACACGTGGCCTTAAGAAACGAGTCAGGATTTCCTAAATTCTCCCCTCACTACAGTTCGGACTCGAAATGCCACGGTTCTGAATCTAATCCGCAAAGTGCAATACAAGATCGATAAATCACCAAAGACTCGAAATCCGGCAAAAAGAAGTGCCAAACATGGACTGCTTTGCCAGATACAGAGTCGCCACCTAAATATTTTATTTGGGTGGAAGAA
>NW_021027273.1:374458-387710 GCF_004153795.1 Camellia sinensis | reverse complement strand
TGTACGTATTTCGAGACACATATCATTGAAGGACGCATCATCACAAAGGTTAACAAGTAAGATAGGGTACATAGGTGCTCGTCGTTACTTGCCCGAGAACCACAGATGGCGAATAAGCAAGTTGTTTAACGGACAAAGTGAGGTTAGGTGCAGACCGTTGGAGTTATCAGGTGAGCAAATATTAGAGCAAATTCAGACTGGGACATACAAGCCGTTTGGAAAACATCCAAATAACAGGAAAAGACAAAGGGACGAAAATCCAGTGTTGAATTGGGCAAAGAGAAGCATTATGTTTGAATTGCCTTACTGGAAGACGCTTAAGCTTCGACACAACCTTGATGTCATGCACATAGAGAAGAACATTTGTGAAATTTGATGGGGACATTATTAAATGTGGATGGGAAGAACAAGGACATAGAAAAAGCACGGATTGATTTAGCAAATTTAAAAATTCGGAAGAGTTACACCTACAGAGTCGTGGTGATGGGTCATTTGTGAAGCCTCCAGCTGTGTACACATTATCCACGAAAGAAAGACTAGGCTTTGGTGCTTTTTTGAAATCAATCAAGTATCCCGATGGTTATGCAGCAAACATCTCCAATTGCGTGAATACTGACAGTGGCAAAATCTCAGGACTCAAAAGTCATGATTGTCATGTGCTTCTACACCGACTACTTCCGGTTGGGATGCGCGGGTATCTTAACAATGACATTGGTACGACTTTGTTTGAGTTAGGAAATTTCTTCCAACAACTGTGTTCAAAGACGTTGAAGGTGACAGATTTACAGAAACTAGAGGATCAAATCATACTTGTACTGTGCAAGCTTGAGAGGATTTTTCCTCCAGCTTTCTTTGATGTCATGGTTCACTTGGTTGTTCATTTGCCGCGCGAGGCAATATTGGGAGGGCCAGTGCAATATCGATGGATGTAACCAATTGAACGGTAATTATTTATGCTCTTACCATATCACTGTCATCAACCTTTAATGGTAGTCTATATTTTGGCATTGTAGTATGGACATAGTAAAAAAACTTTTCTCTTGTAGGCTACTTGGAATGCTAAAAGGATTTGTTGCCAATAAAGCTCATCCTGAAGGATCAATTGCGGAGGCCTCTTCAAGCTTTCCCTTCCTACACAAAGATGACCCCAAACCACACCCTCTTCACCATTCCAAACAACAAAACTAGTATGAATACAAAAACATTTCAACTTAGATGAATACCTTCAAAGGGCCTTTCCCTAAGACCAGTAACCTCCATCAAAGATAAATCACCCCATATAGAACCATACTTTGCTACCACTAGCCTTCTCCAATATCTATCGTGTTCAAAAGAGAATCTTCAAAATTAGTTACATAAAAGGGCTTGGTTGAAAATCAAAATCCATCAAAATCCCCAATCTCCCCTCTCCAAAAGATACCCACTCCCGGTTCACCAAATGTTACTTACATTCTTCTCCAAAGTCCCAACCCACTGTAAAGAAAGTTGCAAATCATCTATTTCCTCCATTTCCACCCACACAAGAACATTTTGCAAAATGGAAGTACATGTGACACCACAGAGAGGCAACATGATGAATTTCCTAAGAACGTGTAAGACATACCTATCTATCCAACATGTGAGCACATTATGCTATAACCAACTTGAACAAAGTAACATAACACGTATTGCTTACGTAGATAAATCAGTTGCGGAATCAAGGGTCGCCGGAAGCAACGGATGAATTGTGGTCGTTGGCCAATGGTCCTAGTGCAATAGTCAACACATATTCGGGATGCATTTCTAATGGTGTTTGATTTCATACCATCGATTGTGATAACCGTCGTAAAACTCAAAATAGTGGGCTGGTTGTAGAAGGGGAGCATGAGGGTCATTCAATGCGTTTCTACGGTTACTTGAGGAAAGTGTGGGAAATGACATATTTGTTTAAACATCGAGTTGTTTTGTACCAATGTGAATGGTATAACACCGGTAGCAAGAAGACTTGTCTCACGGATACACATGTCACAAGTGTCGATGCGAAAAGTCGATGGTATGAACATGATCCCTTTGTATTCCCAGCTCAAGTAGAACAAGTATTCTACGTTAATGATACCAAATTAGGTGGGAATTGGAAAGTTGTAGAACGATTCCACCATCGAGGAATATGGAATGTGCCAGAGATGGATGGTTTACCTGATGATGCTCTAAATAGTGTGTTCCAACAAAATGAAACCACCGAGGTTGTACCAATTGTGAACGGAAACGGTATGCAAGTTGAAGGCGGTGGCAATCAAGGGGTTTTGTGTAGAGATGATATTGAAGGTGAAATTATTCCAAATACAATGGTTTCACAATCTCATAGTCAAACACAAGTCGAGGGTGTTGTTGATGCTTTCATTTGTGATACCGACGAAGATGACTTCATTGAGGACGATGATGAGCAAGAAGAAGACGAATTTGACATTGTTTAACTATATAAATCGTGACATAGAACCTTGATGTATTTAATACATACTGTTTGAGGACATACTACAACACTTTTTGCTATATATGTTGCTGCTGTGCTGTCCATTTAGTTGGAGAGTTTGGTCTAATATTAACTTTTGAACTGCTGCTCTGGTTGTTGTTCTGTTCTGCTGCATGTGATTTAGAGTGTGTTCTGTGCTGTGTGTCTGCTGTAGTGCCTGTTCTGTCTGTCTGCTGTAGTGTACATAATTGAAGGGCTGGCTGTCTGTAGTTCCTGTTCTGTTTTTGTTGATGTGTTGATCTGTGGTGACTGTTTTGTTTTGCTTTGCTCATGGCTGTGTATCTGTTTTGTTGCTGTGTTGGCTTAAACAATCTTGGTGCTTGTAGTGGATGTAGGGCTGCTGTAGTTCCAGGCAGTGGTTGTCTTCTCTGTCTGTCCTGTTTTGGTGATCTGTTTTGGTGCTTGGAAGGGCTGCTGTAGTGCCTCATCTGGTTTTTATTCATGGCAGTGCTGTAGTGCCTAATATTGTTGGATTTCCTGGCTTTATATGCTTTGTGTGTTGGTCTCTCACCAACTAGGAGGTTGGAGCTTGTTATAGCTCCATGCTCCTCTTTATTGATGTACTTATTCATATATTTCATCAATAAAGTCTTCTTTTTGCCGATCAAAACCCAAAAAATTTAATATGTCATCAATATCACTTGCAAATTTATGTAGATGGATTAATATATATGTATGAAATTAAGATTTTCATGGATGTTCATTTCTTAGTTATTTTATTTTTTAATTATTACTGTTGACGTATATGTATGTGTTCACATTAACAATTTGTGCTTATCTATGTGCTCATTGTGCACTTCTCGTTTGATTATGTTAAAATGTAACAGAATGGCTCCTGCAAAGAAGATGCGCCGTTTACCACCACCGAAGAGGGCATTACTTGAACCCTACTCATCCTCGACCGATACATGTACACCTTATCCGGAAGGTCTTGCAGCAGATGGATTTGAGCCTATTGGACCATCTCTGTCTCAAATTAATGTGTTGTCAGGATCTGAGACTATTGCACCAACGCCGTCTCAAACTAATGCACCACATGGATTTGAGATTTGTGAAGCAACTCTGTCTGAAACGCAGGCACCATCTCCTCAAAGTCAAACAAGTGGCGCAGGTAATTAAATATGTTTCATCTACCTTCAATGTATCCATTGTTTATATTTTTACATTAGTAAATACACTAATAACATTATCAAATATGTAGGTGCATCTTCATCAAGGCGAGTGCGGGGACCAACAGTTAGAAAAGCAACAGCAACAAGAGTTGCCAACAATAATGGGAACAAGCTCCACATTCCAATCACTGAGACATTCAATGCATTCGAAGGTGTGCTAGCGACCCCAGGAGCTAATGAGATTGGCATTCAGATTAGGAGGATGTGCCCCATCCAAGGTGTTAAAAGTTGGACTGTTGCTGATCCTGCGACAAAAGGGGCTGTTGTTGTAACGCCCTCAAATTAATAACATTAAACCCATCAATTAAGAGATTCATTAACATATGAAATAACCATATTCTTCCATTTCTTCAGAGTCTTATTACATAAGTATTACATGTTAACAACAAAAGCAAAATGCCCTACGGGCTTACATCTTTCCAAATTAACACTTGTTACACAAAAAGGAGTACTAACTCATACACATTAAGCCCTTGGCTTGTATTTACATGTAATACATCAAAAAGTAAAATGACAACATTATGTCCGCCTCTAGCCTCCCAAGCTATGTCCTTGGAGGTGGCATGCTTCCTGCACCTGAAAATGATATTCCCATATAGGGTGAGCCACAGCCCAGTAGAAATACACTAAACCAACCATGGACAATGACTAAAACATTAGCAATTGATAGTTGGTCAACACTGATACAATCACATAAATAACATATTTATGTCAACGACTTACAAGTCCAAATTACTTTTCATTTTCCCTTTAACAACAGATAAGCATACTAGCTCTATCATCATTTCCACAGATATGTATAAAAACTATATCTCACATTCAGATAAGCATAAAAGCTATATCCACATTCTCAACAGATATGTATATCAACAATATCCACAAATAAGCATACAAGCTGTATCCACACTCTACAACAGATATGTATATCAAACCAGACGCTCCCGAAGTGGTACTCAACTGTGGGCAAAACCGCTTCATGTGCCCAGGTTGTCCACACTGATAACAAATCAAGAGCTGCCCCCTGCCCAAACTCTGACTCTGCGGTCTAGCTGAAGAAGAAGCAGCTTTCTGACCCCCACCCTTCTGCGGCCAAACAGATACCTTGTGACCCAGCTGACCACACTTGTAACAGGTGAAATCCCCCTGACCACCGCTCCCGGAGCCTACACTCGGCACTGGAAAGGTCGATCTAGTATCCATAGATAAGCATACAAGCTGTATCCACACACTGCCTACATAAACTGTTGTAATTTACTACTTTAAATGGTCGATCAAAACCACCTAATAGTAACCATCGGCGGTGAATAGTAACCTCGATGATGAAAGTACCTCCATTGATGAATAGTAACTGCGGACGAAAAATGCCCGGTAGGATGCTTAAAATAGCAAGAACATCAAGTACCCAAGACAAAATAGAAACTTGGTTGCAAGTTGGTAGGGGCCGCCCCATCGATCACTCTCGGTGAAGAAAGACTGTTGACTAGTTATATACCAAAACATAAAAAATATCTACACCACACATGAATTTTTCTTTACACTTTTCTGTGCAGATAAGTTTCCCATCTACTAAATATGTTATACTAATGCATGAATACAAAATTTATCTTGAATAATAACTAAGGCAAAATTGTAGCACATCCTAGTACATTGATACATCTGCTAAAATTAGCAAAAATAGAAGGCCACAAGGAGGATTGAGAACAAATAGTATTGTGATTGTAATTGTGTGGAAAAAAATTACCAAGGTAAGTGGAATCTTTCTATATTTTATGACTTCTCTTGGAGCACAAAAGGGAGAAAGAATTATTCCCAAATATATTCAAACAATAAACAGTCTTCATACTAGTTTCACCACTGGTATATGTTTGACTGTGCTGAATGGATCACAACCTTCCCTTTAAATTCTCCTTCCATCCTTCATTTCCTGGGTCATTCTAAAAACTCCTCTCCTCTAACCTGTTCTGCTGATCCTGTTTCCCCTGCTGTACGGTTCCTCTGCTATGCTGATCCATAAAAGAAAAAAAAAAAATCTCAGATTATTGCTGCTACCTTTGCTAGTCTGTTAAAAAGAGGGTCTGAGGGTTGAAGCTGTTAGTCCTGGTAATAGTCTGCTAGTCTGCTAATAGTGTTGCTGATCTGTTAGTTTGCTAATATTCTTGGAATTAGTCTTCCATTGAGTGTAGCTGGCTGCTTTTGTTGGGCTACTTGAACTAAATTCTCGACATACATTAAATGTGTTTAGTCTAATTATATGAACTTGCTGAGATATGTTGTATGTTTTCCAAATTAATAGTGTAATTTATTTATTTACAACTCAAATGTTGTTCATGTATGTAGAATCAGCTCTTTTATTTGTTAATTATTACTGTTGACGTATATGTATGTGTTCACATTAACAATTTGTGCTTATCTATGTGCTCATTGTGCACTTCTCGTTTGATTATGTTAAAATGTAACAGAATGGCTCCTGCAAAGAAGATGCGCCGTTTACCACCACCGAAGAGGGCATTACTTGAACCCTACTCACCCTCGACCGATACATGTATAGATTATCCGGACGGTCTTGCAGCAGATGGATGTGAGCCTATTGGACCATCTTTGTCTCAAATGAATGTGTTGTCAGGATCTGAGACTATTGCACCAACGCCGTCTCAAACTAATGCACCACATGGATTTGAGATTTGTGAAGCATCTCCGTCTGAAACGCATGCACCATCTCCTCAAAGTCAAACAAGTGGCGCAGGTAATTAAATATGTTTCATCTACCTTCAATGTATCCATTGTTTATATTTTTACATTAGTAAATACACTAATAACATTATCAAATATGTAGGTGCATCTTCATCAAGGCGAGTGCGGGGACCAACAGTTGGAAAAGCAACAGCAAAAAGAGTTGCCAACAATAATGGGAACAAGCTCCACATTCCAATCACTGAGACATTCAATGCATTCGAAGGTGTGCTAGCGACCCCAGGAGCTAATGAGATTGGCATTCAGATTAGGAGGATGTGCCCCATTCAAGGTGTTAAAAGTTGGACTGTTGCTGATCCTGCGACAAAAGGGGCTGTTGTACAAGCTGTCCGGGTATGATTTAATTTCTTTCATAGTATGTGTGGATTATGGAAGAAGTGCACTTTTCATGTGCATGTAGGATGGGAGTTTGTTTTGTTTGTTGGTTATGAAAGCTTGTCATGCATAGTAAAACTCTGCATATCTCGTTCCACAACAGTTTTACCTATTAGATTGCCATTCTGACCCTCTGATTCATAATGGTAATCATGGTACCACCTCAGGAATCGTAGGGCAGAGAAACAACTAAATTATAGGGTGTTAAGGAATTATGAGCACTGTATTGAGTTTGCACTAATGCCATTTGTCATACAATACTATGAATGATTGTTCTTATAGCCCTCTGGCGTTTTTTCACCATATATTAGGATGTTGATTCAACCCTTGTGGATTTTACACATCAGTTGACACATCAGTTGATAGGTTCATATGAATGTCTAAGAATGAATCCACATACAACTGATGTTACACATAACATTTTATTTGAAAAGCTCAACAATACATCATGTGCTTTCAGTCAGTTTATTTGAAAAGAGAAAAAAAATAAAAAATAAAAAACTTGGGTTTGATTATTTTTCATGTATGTACCGTTAGAGGTTGAAATATTGTGCAGGTATTTCTATTTATAGGTTCTTTGCTTTTTGGACATTAATGTCCCAATTAATATTACTATACTTTATATTCAATGTTTGGGAAGGCAAGTTAGATTCAATGTTTAGGAAGATAGTTAGATTCAATGTTTGGAATACCTATAGTTATTAAATGTTATATATATATATAGCATGGTGTAGATTTATTTAATTTTGTAATTTCGTATAGAATGATATAGATTTATACTAAATTAAAAAAAATGTTATGTATATCAAAGGGGAAGAGGGGGTTATAACTATTAATGAATCGTGTTTCATTGATACTCTAGAAGAATTATATGATAATAATATTTTAAACGTTATCTTACTGAGTACTTTATTTAAAATAATAAATTAGGCACTACAGCACATCAGTTGATGTGTAAGAATGAATAAGAATAAGAATGAATCACCATATACTAACAATGAATCGTGTTACACATCAGTTGACAGGTTCATATGAATATGTCTATCAGTGTAGCTGGGCCTAACTTATTTTCACTCTAAGGCGACCTAGGCTTGTTCACGAGCTTAAATCTCCTGATTTAGACATAATTGGTCTAATGATTATATTCAAGAAAATAAATCCAAAGAAGGAGAAAATGGCATATGAATATAATGTCCAAACAATTTAGCGCTTGTACACGTATACAAAACTCAACTTCTTGTGATATGATTAGAAGGTCTGTGTTATCTGTGCTCTTTAATCGATTTAGCGTTCAAGAAAATAACTTTTCTGGACTGCTCTACCCTTAGTATATAAAGTATGAGATTTAGACTATGATACACTGTGGTTGAATCCACACCTAAAGGATTTTAATTTCTCAATCCTTTATTTCATCTGTAATATAAGCCAGATCAGATTGTGCTGTGGAGGAGCACTGATGCAATGAGTTGTGATGAGCCCATTGAGCTGGAGGCAGAGCAGCTCTGTTATGAACTAGTTTTTAGGTGTTGTTCTGTTTGCTAGTGAAAGGTCTGATGATCTGCTATTGAACTATCTGGTTATCTGGTGTTCTGTGGCTGGTTAGTCTTCATTGAACTATCTTTTAGTCTACTTGGCTTGTTGATCTGTTCGTCTGCTATCAGTCCTTGTGCTACTCTGTCTGGTGCTAGTCTGGTAGGTTATGGTGACTGTTAAGAGGGTGTGATTGCTTAACTAATCTGTTGGTAGTCTGCTGTTAGTGGCTAAGAAGCTGAACTAATCTGATAGTTGCCGATCTAATCTGTGGGTAGCTTGCTGATCTAGAGGAAGCTGTTAATGTTGTTTTTGCTAAGCTCATCAGTGGCTGCATGTAGTGGTTGTGTTGTTGGTTGCTGAATATTAGAGAATTAGAAATTAGAAATTAATTCATTTCCTGAATATTTTATTTCATTCTTTGGAGGCTGCTAAATACATTCTTAAACTATTTATCTGCTATGCTTCACCTAACCTAGTTTTGCTGCCGAGTGAGAACTTTGACTAAACTATATTTCGCACAATTTTTTTAATCTTTATTTCTTTTGAAACCACTGTGATTTGAGGGTACTGCCTTAGATTTATAGAAGGTTGGTTATGTCAACAAACTTCTTGGATATTTTAGATTGTCAAAAAAGTCTCATTAATTAACAAGATTGTCAAAAAAATCTAATTTCTTTAACAAGACTAATTTCATTAATAAAAAAATCTAATTTATTAAATGTGTTCTTTCTTTTATGAAGTGATGTTCTTTTTCATTAAATTTTGCACGTTGCCGTAATTAAATATCACTGTAACGAGGATTTCAGAATGTTGTGGATTTTATCGGTGGTGTTTTTTGTAACTGTTCTCTTTTAATGATATTTAATAAACTAGTTCGTAATATATTTCACATTATTTTGTGGTTAAAAGGATCATGGGTTTAAGTTTTAACTTTTTATGCTGTTAATTTGCATTTAGTGTGAAAGGGAGTCTCTAGTTAGGTGAAAATACTGAATCTGTGACTTTTAATCTAGAGATTCTGAACTTCAGTTTAATTACTATGTTATGTAGATGATCGGTCTATTGGCATCAAATCAGCATGAAAGTCATGGCTGGGGAATTTGAAGTCACCAACTGACGTAGGATTAAGTCTCCAAATTCATGTTTGTTGCTCATCCTGATGCAGAGTTTCCAGTAACAAGCTCTGTGAAATCATATAGAATGAAGGATCAAATTATGTACCTTCGTTGCAAAGTATTGACCACCTTCACAAGGCTTCTTAGTATTGTTATCATTGTTTAACTATATATGTCACAAACCCTTACAATTTGGATTTTTGTATCTAACCATGACCCAAAAAATTGACTTAGTACTTTAACTATATATGTAATAAACCCGTACAATGTGGATTTTTGTAGCACCGCTACGACGCCGGAAAAAATAATAGGAGCAAGCTACCCTACAATCACACTAGTAGGTCGCGATCTTTTCCGGCAGCGATGAGTATTGCGGTGAGATGTATTTCGTTGATTTTATTAACTTTATCCACACTTATTTAATATGTTACCATATTAATGAAGGCGTGTTCTTGTTGGTGTTTGGCATATCACAGGTGAAGGAAAATGGTGGATTGTTGCCAGATCTCTGTAATTTCTACAAGGACACTCATCAACACAAGAAGACAAAACAGTGGATTGATCCTATATGCGGTGATTTACATGCAAGTATTCCAATCATTTGGACACTTATACATGAAACTTTTGTGTTTGTCTTATATTAACAATATTTATATTTTACAATTATAGGAGCAAATGACAAGGGTGCGGGATGAGTCTATCGAGGCTGGAACGCCGATGAGGCAAGAGGATATATCAATAGTGGTTCTTGGTAAGAAGAAGGGATACTTGAGAGGATTTGGGGTTGGACCAAAGCCTTCTTCTTGTGATACTGGGTTCTCTGCTGCATCACAAGCACGTGACGAGCAATTGAAAAGGCTTACATCCGAGTTGGAGATAATGCGTGCGGAGCAGCAGAGCAATTTTGAGGAGCAACAAAAAAAAGAAGAGGAGCAACAAACGAAAGAGGCAGAGAATACAAGACAACGTGAGGAGATGCAGCGCCAGCTTTTTGGACTTCAGAGCATGTTGGCGCAAGTATTGGAAAATCGCAATCCACCAAATTCTCGACAATAGATAGTCATGGTAATTGGTAAGTGTGTTAAACCATATTTCATTATATTTATGTTCAAAGTAAAGGCGAATAAACGTTTGATAAGAATATCATAGAGAAATCATTGTCTTTAAACTAATTTTAGTTCAATATGTTCAATATTTAAAAGATGGAATTTACAGTTTAGTTTATGTTGACCAGTATAGAAACTTTAAACATTGTAATGTTCCACTGATCCAAGGATGAATAGTTAAACAAGAATTTTTTATTGTTCCATGGAAACCAAAATGTGATAGAGAAGGCAAAAAACGAGCCGGTTGGGGCAAATAGTTGGAAACAGCCTGGAAACAACCCGAGATCGTAGTGGTCACCTCGGCCTAGATCAAACAAACTTGTGAAAGCAAGCAATGCTTCGATAGGACGCATTATTAGTTATGTAGGACATAAAAGTGTGACAAAGTAGGCAAAACCGGGGCATTTGGGGTCCAAAACTGCTCTGAATTAGCTCCTCTCTATTTCTTTTGTTTCCTTCTTTTCTCTTCCTTTAGTGGTCTGCATGGTGAAGTATTGCATTAGTCATGAAGGTGGACTGATCTGGAGCAATTCTGCTGGTCTGCATCAGATCTGTCTGGATGCTTATGGTGGTGTGCTCCAGATCAATTCTGGTGTTGTGCTCCAGAGCAGCAGGTGGTCTGCTCCAGATCTGTGGTGGTCTGCTCCAGATCTGTGATGGTTGTGGTGGTCTGCAGCAGGTGGTCTGCTCCAGATCTGTGATGCTTGTGGTGGTCTGCAGCAGATCAAATCTGGTGCTCTGCTCCAGATCTGTCTTGCTTTTTCCTCATCTATCAATCATCCTCATCTATCTGGATGGTCATCTTGATCAGTCTGGATGCTTGTTTTTGGAGTAAACTGGTGGTCTATATTGTGAAATTAGAAATTTTCATAATTTTTGTAAGAAAAAATGTCGAATTTCACAATTTCTCAAATTGAGAAACTAAAAAAATTACAATGCTTAAGAAACTGCAAAAGTGCACACTTTCTGTATAGAAATTGAGAAACTTCTTGATTTTTAAATATTGTGAAATTTCTAAATTTCAAATGCTACACATTAGAAACTCACCCAGGAAAAAGTGCACAAATCATCATCATGGATTGTGGGCCTTATTCAAGATAATATAGTACTGAGAACACCATACATTTTGTTGTATGAAAATGTTAGTGTTTGTATTTATTTTGATGGAATATGATCTTCAGGTGGTGATGTCAAATGACATCGTTACAGAAGAAAGAATACAAATTAATAGTCAACTATATATGGTGGTGACTATCAACACCAATTCATAGTTTGTATTTATAGGTGACAGTCAACTATCAATACAAAGAATTAATGATCGATGTATCAAATTTATTAGAGAGCTGCTATATATTATTTTTTGTTTTAAACATTTTTTTATATCACTGATCAATACATGCATGATAAATATAAAGTAATATATTAGTATTTGCTTTTTCTAATACTTATCTCTAAATAAAAACGATTAGAAATAAAACTACCCAATAGTCACAAACTTAACTTTTTTGCAGTATAAAAAGTTCCGTTTTACAAGTAGACTGCCTACCTCCCCTTTGAGGAGTGAATTGGTTTGGTTAATCAATCGAACAGCCTCTGGGTAGTCAAGTGCCACACCCCTTATCCGATCTGTCGGCATTGGCATCTCCCTTTGCATCAGTTCCGATATTGCCATGTAATGAAACATGTTCATCATCCATTCATTCATTATTTATCAACTAGATATATAGATTGCCAAAATAGGAGTTTAATTTAATTCACATGAAAGGTTCATTGAGGAAGATAGGAGTTATTGGCAATATGGATCAATTTTAGCTGCCGTGTTTGGTTACTGCTGTGTGGCACTATATTGGATCTGGAATGGTGGTTGATCCAATTTATTCTATAGACATAAGAATGCTATTGTTTTATTTACAATTTGATAATGGTAGTCATTTAATTTGCTAATGTGACCTTTGCTTTTCATGGACTTTTTTCATTGTTTGTCCAATTTTAACTGACATTATTTATCTTTTTCTTTAGTACAGATGGATGAACTCGTGCACAAAGCTAAATTGTACAGGACAAATTTGCACTTTTTGCATTTTTGGAAGGATTATATATTTTTGTATAGATATATATGGAAAATATTAGGGTAGACTAGTAGTTATATTTTTTGATACACTACTAGTTATATTTTTGGATGGGTGTGTATAGAAAATATTTGGTTGATATATGTATTTTGTTGATACATGGAAAATATTAGGGTAGACTAGTAGTTATATCCAAAATATTTGTGGATGTAAACTTATAATAGTTGCTGACATTAATTAAACAGGTTCAGAAATGGTTGATATATGTATTTTGTTGAATGTTGATGATTCAACTTATTTGTTGGTTTGAATGATTTCTTCTTTTTACAGATTATATTGAATAAATTGGATGGATTATTATAAATTACAGGTTTATTTTGTTGGATGTTGGCGACCAAAATTTGGTTTTGTTTTTATAGTTTTGGCGACCAATTGATTAGTCGCGAAATGTCACAATTGGCGACAAAAAAAATATTGGTCGCGCAAGGTGACAATTGGCGACCAAACAAATTTTGGTCGCAGAATGTCACAATTGGCGACCAAAATTTTTGGTCGCGCAAGGTGACAATTGGCGACCAAACAAATTTTGGTCGCAGAATGAGACTATTGGCGACCAAAAATT
>NW_021027273.1:290841-370352 GCF_004153795.1 Camellia sinensis | reverse complement strand
TGGTTTTCCTACTAAGGGCATCGGCCACAACATTGGCCTTTCCCGGATGATAATGCAACTCAAAATCATAATATGACCCTTGAAATATCCTAGTAGGACAATTGTGTCTAACATATTTTCAAAATCCATTCTGCTTTATTATATAGAATAATCCTACATATTGGGAATCATCCGTTCTGCTTTAAGAGACACGGGTACTAAACCCGTGATCCGATTGTCCCTAACACTGAAATTCTGCAACTATATAATAAGGGAGAAAGGTTTTTGAATTTATCCTAGAGACAATTGTCCTACTAGGACATTTTAACGGTCATGATTCAATTGTGTATTTAGATAGACGGATTAGATGAGCCCCTTTAAATATATATCAATTTACTTCCCGCCCAAACACTAAACTTCCTACTCACCTACGTCTCATCTCCATTCTATCTTTAAGATCACTCTGTTATTCAATCTTTATCTCCTCCCTTCTTTGTTCTCACTCAAACACTATTTTCTCTTTATCTCTCTCCCTTCTCTGTTCTCATCATAAAAGAGACCTGTTGAGTTTCTATTTTATCTTTATCTCTCTCCCTTCTCTGTTCTCATCATAAAAAGACCTGTTGAGTTCCCTCTCTCCATATCTCTCTCTCTCTCTTTACTGTGCTTCACAAGTTTTGAATCAAAATTTTGCAGTAGCTTCATTCGATAAAATTTTGCAGATCCAGTTTCCGCTTGAAATTTCAGATTTCGGCTTGAAAGGCTTGCGAAGAAAGCAGAAAACAGAGTTTCTGCGAAGCATTAGGGTTTAATTTCCAGGTGAGATTCTAATTGCTCTCTCTCTCTCTCTCTCTATTGTGCTTCACAAGTTTTGAATCAAAATTTTGCAGTAGCTTGATTCGATAAAATTTTGCAGATTCAGTTTCCGCTTGAAATTTCAGATTTCGGCTTGAAAAGCTTGCGAAGAAACGTATGCATATGGTTTGCTATGTGAAATCTGAAGTTGAGGATGAGCAGAATCTATGCCTCTTTCATCCTCCATTGTACACCTACTTAGTTTCATTTTGGGCATTAAGCATTGCCAAACAATCTGGAGTCCTGGACCCACCAAAATTTTGTTATCTTTTAGTAATTTTTTTTAAAAATTACTTGCCCGGGTTTTGGTTAAGATAGATTTCCCCGACTTTTAGTAGAGTCGACATTCATCCAAATAAATGTGTGTGTTTCCAAACATTATCTATGCAACAACCTATCATCACTTAAACTGTGTTTGGATCTAAGATTAGATTTGTGGACGGAAAAGACAAGGAAAGTAAAACGTGAATAAAAAGTCAATTCACTTTTCCCTTTTCCCTTTCCTTTCCTTTCCTTTCCTTTTCCCTCCAACAAATCTCTCTACAAATTCAAAATCCAAACACAACATTAGTGTTATCTTGGGAAGGAATAGATACATGATATTGTTGCACTTAAATATTCAGCACAAAGCAATGACGAAGAAGCTGGAGATTCTTTATTAGCATACTTGTGGATTGATCCATGGTTTCTTCTTTATATTCTGTCTTTTGGAGATGATGATCAGTGTGTGTTGCAAATTCTTGCTTCTAAAACTAGGAATAGGAGAATGAAGTGACATTTAAAGTGGTTAGAAATATAACAATTCAACCAACAACAGCAACACAAATAGAAGAATCTGTGTGGAGGTGAGGGTAATAAAAGAGTAAGGCTAATGGAAAAGAGTGGGAACACAAGTATTTAAATATTCTTTAAATGGGAAGAATTTATTGCGTTTCGAACAAGTTCATCCACTCTCAATTATTTGGCAAAATAATAGTCTACAATGAATAAGTTGACCAAATATACCTTGATTAGTCATCTGTGAGGCAAGCACTTTCTATGCCAGTTGTGAAGAGAGTTGACTGATATCCAGATTGAATCCTGAACAAATTATTTAATTTCTGGCCAGCTATTTGATTATTTATTTATTGAAGGCAGAATCAAATTAGTTGGTACAAATCTTATGCTGAAAAACATAATCTGGAGCTTCGTGGGACGTCTCTTAGACAAAAAAATGTTGTCTTGCCTAGCCACAAAAGACAAAAAAATAAAAAATAAAAAAATAAAAGAAGGACAAGCTTTATTTCACAGTACCTGTCTATTTCCTGGTGCAAGTTTTATTCCATTGTGTTTCTGTTTCTTCCTAATAATATCCTTTTTGTTCCCGATCATGTATATGATTCAGATTTTCAAATTCTTTATTTTCAATGAATTATCCATATGATAAAAAACAGTATAATGGAAGTTTCAAATGATCTTATTTAAGGTTCTATAATTTGATTTGATTTTTTTTCTTTTTACTTTAACAGTTCCATGATCTCCATGTTTTGGCGAAAGCCGTCTCAGAAGGATGAGGAGAATGATTCTTCACAAGACACAAAGGTAAAGGCATGCTCGAACTGATTATCAGACAGAAACCTGTTTAATAAATGCATGTTTGTTTCCATATATATATAGAGACATTCACATTCATAGATATATACTCTTTTTCTTTTGGCTCTTGATTCTAACTGGCAGTCTCTTCTTGTAATGCTTATCTGATTGCATGCCATTGTCTATGAAAATCGATTTGGATTTGAAATTTTATTTCTTTATTTCTCAAGTATTTGGGACACTAAACAAGCTTAGTTATAGATTAATTGAGAGAGAGAGAGAGAGAGAGAAAACATGGCTTCTAACTTGGTCTTTTTTTTTAATTAATGTTTTTAGAGTCTGCTTTTAGGTTTCCATATATTCTTGGATTTTTTGCATTTATGATTGTCATTATGTTGCTATGCCTCCATGGTTATTTGCATTATTTTGAAATGTATTTACTTCGCTGAATTGTTATGCTCATGGGTCATGGCATTGGTATAGTTATTTTGAATTGCTTTGTATAATCTCTTTCATGGTTAGTCAATTATTGTTATTATTATTATTTGTAGTTCATTTGCATCTGTTCAGGTTTTCCTTAATTTCTTTTCCCCTGTCTTTCATTTGCATCTGTGATTAATGACCTTAGTAAATAAAGGTTCCAATTTAATTGCATCTGTTATCAACAGTGTTTGGATGAGGACAACTGAATGTCTCAGTATATTAATGTTGCAACTTGTTTGTTTTGTTTTTAGGAGTATGAATTAGATGGAATTGATTGGAAAAAAGTAGATTTTGAAGACAACCAAGAGTGTTTGGATCTCTTTGAGAAGGTAGTTCTGTTTTTAACACAAACACACACACGCACACACACTCACATGTTCATTGTCGAGTTTTTCAGAGTTCCTTGTGCTGATCTATGTGAGCATTGGACTATATTTCATATACATATGATGCCATACCACATAGGTTGTCCTAGGTCTCTGACTATTTTTGTTAGCCTTTCATGCATAATTCAAACCATGTTCTTATTGTAATATTGTTTCTTATAAACTGAAGTTGTAAAGAAAATAAAAGGTTGAATATATTGCTTCCTAAGCATAATTATACACCAAGTTCTCATCTTTTTGATCATACCATGTTATATGAAACGTAATTATAGGTTTTCATATTTAAATTCACTCATTCATGTGTGGTAGATTGTGTGTTAATGGCTTCACTGCTATGCATTTTGCAGAAACCTATAGGGCTAATATCTTTGTTGGATGAAGATTCAAATTTCCCCAAGGCCACTGATTTGACCTTTGCTAATAAGCTTAAGCAACACTTGAGTGGTAATCCTTGCTTTAAAGGAGAAAGAGGTGGAGCTTTTGGTATTTTCCATTATGCTGGAGAGGTATGTTGTTAGATGGTGTAGCTGGCATTAACTAGAAATTTACAGCTCAAATTGGTGAATCTTTTGACTACACTGCGATGTGTACTGTTTCCAAAATAATAAAGACGAAATAACTAACAAATATAGGACAATTGAAGATGTTATGTTAAGACATTTTATGGGAAGAACTTGGTGTCAGATGTTATGGGAAGAAATTTTAACACTAGTCTCAAATTTGAAGTGCATAGATCCTTTTCTCTGGCACTATTCTCATTCCCTGTCAAGTTCTAATAACTCATGATTTAACTTGTAATGAAAGTGAAAATCTATGGATCAGTAAAAATGTAAGTAACTGCAAACTTGAGAAGAATTAAATTTTGGATTTGACCTCAGGATCTCTCATTTTTTATCTTCTTTTTGCCTTTGCGGATCTCGTTCTAGCAAAAAAAAAATTTGTTGATATTACTTGGAAATTTTGATCCACTCGTTCCAAGAGCTTTCCAATCATACGTATGGTCATGTTTTCAAATATTGGGTAATTTGAAAGGGTGAACAACTTTGTCTTCAGTTTCAAATATTGGAATCTTAAAATGACCAAGTTGGCGTTGTATATTGGAAACACACAAATTGATGAAGTTTTGTTGACTTAATTTTTTTCAATTAGAATGTAAAACTAAAACAAAAAATTACCAATGGATGGGAAAAGCACTTAAGGCAACTATAAAGGTGATACTCAGAATTAGACCACCTGCTGTGGTGTCCATAATATGAATTGGATAACAAAAGTGCTTTTCTGCTTCCAAAATTTATCTTTTCTAATTTTGTAAAGAAAGAATTTTGAATCATCTTGCCTTTTTAAGAAGTAATTTTGAGCTTCAAACCAAACATTAGTGTCTCTTTTTGGCTTCTTGCTTTTAGGAATAAAATAAGTGTTTTTAATGTATCCAAACAATTTTTTATTAATTTAATGCTTTTAGGTGCTTATTTATTCTTATTTGTCATTCGCTTGAGACTGAGTGCCCCCCTTATTCATACATCAACCAAGGTTAAGGCTCGATTCCCACTATGCCTCATCCAGTAAGTGTATGTGCCATTAGGCCGGCTAAACTTGCTCTGATCTAGTGTGTGTCTGCTCCTATTTAGGATCACTCAGCATAAGGCTAACCCTCTTCTCCTGCTTTAGTTTGAGGCCCACCTAGACAAACTACAGGCACATTTTACAAAAATTTTAGTTCATTTGAAATGTAAGAAAAAAAAATTTGAAGCAAGTTTGCTTGGAAAACATGCCTAGATATAACTTGATTGATTTCACTTTTTGTAGAGTTTCCTTATCTTGGTAGAGTTGGTAGAATTTCCTTTTCTTTCTTTTTGGCGACTAAATATTTAGTCGCCAAAATATACCCTTTCCGGACTACTCAGAGTTTGGTAGCCGAATGTTCACTTTTGGCGACTAATTTTTTAGTCGCCAAAAGATAACCTTTGCCGACTAACCAGAGTTTAGTAGCCAAAACCTTCACTTTCAGCGACCAAAAATAATTTAGTCGCCAATACTATCGCCGACAGGCTATAGGCGACGACTTTGGCGACAAAAAATATAAGTCGCTAATTTGTTTCGGCGACCAAAAATGGGGCTTTTGGCGACCAATATTTTGGTCGCCAAAAGTGGCATTTCCTGTAGTGCACCCTCCCAAACCTCCAATCAAACATGGCCTAAGAGAGGTGGTATTCAAAAATGAATCCCTGAGGACTACAGATTAATTGACTATTTTACCCTTATGTTTATTGCTAAATTTGTTACTATGATATTCACCTTCAACATTTATTAGTAGTCTAATGATAATAATGCCAGAAATTTTTGTCTAGAAATTTTTAACTCTATCCAGAAATTTTTGAAGCTAAAATTTGATAATAATGTAAAGGGTATTTGTGAAATTTTACATGGTTAATCCTACTTCTATCTCTCAAAACAAAAATGGTTGTCAAACAAACATAATTTTTCTTAATCTCCTCACTAGCAGTCCCCTCACTAAAAATCCCTTCCATTCTACCTCTGAAAATAAATGGGCCCCTAGGAGGTTTCGAATATAAAACCTAGAGAAGAACAAACTCTTTAGTTCCAAATCTACACCACTAGGCCAACCTTTAGGGTTTAGATTAGGGTCTTTCTAAAGAACAATAATATAAAATAATTATATTATGTTCATTCTTTTTTATGTTATCACAAAAATAATAATTGATGTGATGACCTATTAAACCAATATAATTATAATGTAATAACAATAATGTTCCTTTTAAATTAAAGAAATACATAAATGTGCAAAGAAAACTTAAGATGTAATCCAAATTTATGCTAAGTGTGATTGTTAGCACCATAAATCTGTAATTTTATTATTATTTATTTTTTATATAATTGTAGGACACGTGGCATCCTCTTATTCATTTGGAAGTTAAAAGAAGTTATGGAGATGATGGAGAATATGAAGGACAAAGTGGATGAGTGGAAGGACACATGGCAAGACAAGAATGAAGATAGAAGAAATGGGTAGTTACTAAGTGTAGACGTCCTCGAACGCCCCGGGAGGGAATCTCCCGTTTTGTTCATTTGGGCTCACTATAGTTCGGACTCAGATTGTCACGGTTCTTAATCTGATCTTACAAAGTGCAGTGCAAGACTGATAAATCACTAAAGAGTCCAAATCCGACAAATCGTTTTTTGAAAAACAGATTTTTTAGAAAGAAGTGCCAATATGGACTGTTTTGCCAGATACAGAGTCGCTACCTAAATGTTTTATTTTGGGAAAATTTAGGAAACCCTAACTCGTTGCCTAAGGCCACATGTTCGTCATCACCAAAGTTGCCTCGGCTCGGGAACTTGGGTACGATTGGGGAAGGTCAGCTATGAGCACCCCCGCTTGCCGGGTCAAAGATTGGCCTCTACTAACCATGATATCTAGTTTTGAAAACATTATGCATTCTTAGTCCGATTAATTAGCTAATCTTGCTATGTGATGCGCACAACACAAAAGTATAGACTAGATCGCCTAATTTGGAACAAAGCATAGCATATCCGTTGTTTGGAAATGGTTTGAGGTTTGCTACTCGCAAGTAAGCTAAAATACGGATTTCAACGAATTATTCCTATTCAAACAATCCAACCTTCACCCACAGGCATTCAGGCAGTAAATCAACTAAGCAGTTAGCCTTATGGCAAGCATGCTTTCATGTTAACATTCACACTCATGCGAGATGCTAAAGTATAAACACTCACCTAGTACTCCAAGCCAAATCAAGGAACGTGCTAGTAATCAAATGTATGATCCAAGTCCATGTTAAGATAGCTAATGCATCGCAGGCAAAATGCAGCTAGAATAGGCTCGGCTAATCTATGGATGGCATGTGAAATACAACAGATAACATGTATTCAAGTTAGATTTGAAATACTATGTAGTTAGTATGATGCGTCGAGCCCGATGCATGCAATACGAATAAATGGATGCACGCATGCATAGCATAAGGATGCTAATTGAAATATGCCCTAATTCTAACCATCGTAAGCGGTTAAATAAAAGGGAGAAAGAAGTGGGGGTTGGAAGACATGCATCACACACACGCATGCTTATTACACAATTCGCCCTCTCTCGGAAGGACCAAAAGAATAATACAAATTTAACTAACTAACAAGCTAATTAAATAGTTACAAACAACTTAATTAGCTAAGCAAATTAACTAAGCTAATAAAGCGGTAAAACAGCCTTGGGAAGAGGGTTCAATGCATGCGTGCTCGGCTCCGCTCAAAAATCCACCACCATGCACAAGCTGTCTCTATTTTCACTGTTTATGCCTCTGAAAATTGCACAAGTCCCAAGGAACACTCTATGAACACCGTGGATGCCACCGGCCATGAGGGATGGTCATCGGCCATGGGAAAGTGGTTATCGACCATTGGTATGGCTCTCAACCAAAGATATTTAGTCGGTCGGCACTGAGAACGGTCAATCGACCATATTTTCCTGCAGAATCCTGTTTTGACAGTAGCAGAGGGCAAACAAGGCATGGCAATGCATTTCAAAGCGAATGTTTACACCACCACACTCCTTATCATATTCATGACTCAAAGGATGATGGCCCTCGACCCTCGGACCACCAATCACGCATTTCAATGCATGATGGTTCGAGGTGTCAAGTTATGCGTTTTGATGTCAAATGAAATGCACACAAACACCTAAGGGGCCCAACCTTTATCATGAAGATTCAAGAGGCAAGGCATGCATGCCAAATGCAACCTAAGCATGCGAGCTAAGTATGCAATATGAGGATGGTGGCAAGTATGCAAATATGCAATGTGCACTAGGCACACAACCTAAGCAAACAAGCATGCGAGGCATGTAACAACTATGCAAGCTAACAAGCATGCAAGATGTAATTTAAACATGCAAGTATGCAAGACATGTGACAACATGTTAAACAACTTGATCAAAGATGCATGCCAAATGCGCAATTAAACATGCAACAGCATGTGATAGGCCAAGCATGCAACAACACACAAGGCGAGCATGTGACAACATGCGGAAGATGGTCTTAAACTAATTTGGACAGCTCTCAAATAAGCCCAAAACAGTGGCCAAATGCCAAGGAAATGAAGGCTAATGTACATACAAACATGCATGCACACATAGTCCAATACTTA
This sequence comes from Camellia sinensis, assembly GCF_004153795.1. Classification (NCBI taxonomy): domain Eukaryota; kingdom Viridiplantae; phylum Streptophyta; class Magnoliopsida; order Ericales; family Theaceae; genus Camellia; species Camellia sinensis. Next base: position 361,905 of record NW_021027273.1, on the reverse strand, counting down.
AGCATCAAAGAAGCAACTTTTAAGCACACTTAAAAGGGATGAGCATGGACAAATGGCATATATTATAAGCTTTGAAAATCATGTTAAGGATGGTGCAAAACCAATTAAACAAAGCAAACAAAGCATATAACCAAGCCCAAGGCCTAAGGCTAACCCAAGAGATCAAACCATGGCCATGCAAGGTGAGTCTCGAAGGGTCGAGGGGACTCAAAACAGTCCCAATGTAGGTCGAGACAAGGCGCAAAACACACTTAGATGGCATCTAAATGGCCTAAGTCTAAAGGCATGCAAAATGACCCAAACATGGAGCATAAAACACAAACCTTTTGAAACATCAAAGGAGCCATAAATGCAAGTATACAAGCATGCTATATGGACTGAAATGGCATGGTAAGTGGTTCCAAACCACTGAAATGATGCAAGGAGAGCATGCTAGAGGGGCCAATACTCAAAGCCTACAAGGAAGATTGCATGGTAGCTATACAAAGCAAGTCATGGATGACCCAAACGACCAAAACCAGACCTCAAGCACACTAAAACATGCATAAATGCTTCACAAAGCTAAGCCAAAATCATGCTAAAAACAAGGCTCAAAGCACATAGCATATTAAGGCAATTTCATGGCATTACAAGACAAGTATGTGCATGCATGGTATGTCTAAACCAACTTAAAATAGTGCTATATCATGACAAAATAAGCACAAATATGCATTGAAAAGAAGCTAATCAAAGCTAAGCATACAAACTACAACACAAGCCATTTGTGTGAGCATCAAAGGCAATATGGAGAGGGGATGACCCTCTCCCATTTAAGACCTCAAAACCACCTCTCCACCACTGAAACTCCTCTGGATTTCAGTGGTAGAGAGGTCATGCAAAGCTCAAAGAAAGGGCCAAAATAGATGGCCTTAAACAAGGCCTTGGAGAGGGGAAACAACCCCAAACCTCAAAGCAACCTTAAACAAAGTTTTAAAACTAACAAAATCAGAACTTTTATATGTTATACACTAAGCTCAAAAATAGATGTAAGATAGGTTAAAAGCTAGTGCAAGAATGAAGAATAAAGGGGTAAGATTCTTACCCTTGTAGACCTCTTCAAGAATGGAGCTCCAGCAGCCTTTCCAAGCTTAAATCCACTCAAAAACCTTAACAACAACCTTTTGGCACTTCAGCAACCAAGGTAAGGTGTAATACTAGGTGTTTATGCACAAAAGTAAGAACAAAACACACTTAAACACACACAAAGGCGAAAAGAGAGGGAGACATAGAGATAGATAGATACACTATTTCTAACCCTAATCCAGACCTCTGGAGCTCAACTTCTAACCCTTGAGGAGGGAGGAGAAGCCCTCCCTTTATAGAGGTTCACTCTTGCAAAGCTTACAAAACAAGCTAAGCAAGAGGAAAATCCCTCCATACACGTGTATGGAAGGGGTGCAAAGTGGATGCCAGCTATCACAGCTGGCATAAAATATCTGCCAAAAGCAGATGAACAGTGATCGGCCAGGCAAAAATGACAAATTGACCAAAACAATGGTCGGCCGACCATAAAGAGTGCCGACCGGCCATAACCAATGGCCGGTAGCAACAAAACAGGACCGGTGGCCTCGAGCCATGGCCGGTGAGGTGTGGGGATTGCCAACAAGTGAAGCGAAACAACAAGTGTTTGGTGCAAAACCAAACACAAAACAGGCAAGTCAAGAGGTCTTGAGGCAAGGCGCGTGGCCGAGACCTCCGAGAACTCAGGACGAACACAAACATGGATGATCACCGAGTGTTCAAACGGTGACGTCCAAGTCTTGAGGACGGTCAAAAACGGGGTATCTACACTAAATAGTTATTGCTGTATTTTTTTCTCTATAAATAGCCATTAATGGCTACATTATAAAGATCCAGAATTCATAATTAAAGATAATTGATTTCAATATTTCTTGTCATTTTCCTTATCTTAGGAGTAGTTTAACATAGATCTATATTTCGAAGCATTTATTTTTAGTATTTCCATTTCGAAGCATTTTATGCACTTCCTTTCGAAGCATAGGAGCAGAGGTAAGTAATTATTACTTTGATTGTTCACTCAATCATCTTTCTGCGTCCCTCTTTCTTCTTTTACTTTTTCTTTTCTCTACACTTTGGCAATTTTGAAGTCCTCTTTGTTAAGGCAAAAGAACCGTCAACGCAATCGCTTGATAATTGGCTTGAATTTAATCTGTAAGGATTTTTCAATCCTTGCTGGCACGCTCGCATTTATGATATTTTTCTTCGTAGGAAAAATAAGCCAACAATTTTTGGCACGCCCGGTGGGACGTCAAGTGTAATAAATGAAAAATGAATTGGATTTGTCCATTTCAAATAGCCTAGATGAAATTTATTGGCATAAACAAGAAATTTTGGATCTTCAAGAAGAGATCCATTTTCTTGATGAAATAAATTTTCATCCCTTACAATATTATTTGGTAGAAGAAAAAAGACACCATTTAATTGGAGAAATTCATCAACTTGATATGGAAATTTGCCAATAGAATGATGAGTTATCAACTCTCACTACCAAGTCTTTAACTGAGGCCTTAATGGCTGGAATTGGTGAATTTTTTCAGAATTTTTCCATGGTTAAAAGTAGCAAAAGCAAAGAGTTGATTTCATCAATGGCTCGGGGGGTTCAAGAATCCATTTTTAAAAAGCCAAATTATGAAATTAACATAACGAAAGAGCATGTTCTTGAGCCAAATTTGGCTAAGAATGATGTTCCATGCATGGCTCGGGGGGTCTCAAAACCAATTTTTAGAGAGTCAAGTCACGAAAATAACATATCTATGGGTGATTTTCATAAGCCATTAATGGCTAACATGGAAAAACAACCCACTTTACCAAATAATTATGAAAATCTATTCGGCAAAAGTCATGTTTTTAAAACAAACATGGTCAAAAATAATGAACACGCCACTGTTCATGAATTCAAATTTTTTGATATTTTTCAAAATGTCAAAAAGTATGAATTTTCATGGTCACACTATACCATGACTTTTGTTGTTCGAAATCCATTTTGGCTTTGTGGATCACATCAAATGTTGACTTTGATGGAATGGCTAACAAATAATATTTTGTTATTGCAATATATTGGGCCAAAAATACAGTTATTAGTTGATCCATAAAACCATCACCATTTGGTTTTGTGGTTACCTTCGAAGCATGTCCCAAGACACTTCGAAGCATGTTATTCATCGAAATATCATTTTATAGCCATTAATGGCTGGTTAAAATGTCAAACTTGTAATCCAACTCTTTGGATTTAGTTCGAAGAGATGTCATGAGCACTTTCGAAGGACGACTTTGATCCTTTAGTAATATATATGACTTTCGAATAGTAGTTTTGTCATCAATAAACATTTTCGAAATGCAACATGAGAAGAGAAAGCTTTCGAAATGTGTACCTCTCTTCAAATATATGTAAAATGACAATTAATTAATTGTCAAATAATGCCTATTTTTGGCATGATAATTAGTAGCTTTACTGATAAACATTTTTATAGCCATTTGTTTCATGAAAATGTAACTAGTATTCTACAAAAATTGGTTTGAAGAACAACAGTTTTGGCGTTTTCAAAGAATTAATAATTGGTTCGAAGCACAAAATTAATATTTTCATTAATTATGTGTGAACCAGAACATATAAGATTTGAATAATCACAATGTTGGCCAAAAACAGCTTCGAAAGCCGTTTTGCCATAAGTTGCTTCGAAAGTTGTTTTGCCATAATTTTGTAAGCTTCGAAGCACTCTATCTTACATTAACAACAGCTTCGAAGAAATAATAATGGTGGTTGTGAACCTTCGAAGCTTTGCCGAGTATTTTCGAGGATGTAATTCGTCCTTTGTCGGCTCCATCGACCTTCGAAGAATGATTTTGGTCCTTTATACCACTTTCGAAGCTTGTTACTATTCATAATTCGAGTCATCTAGTTATAATTTCATACTCATTCGAAGCACTTTATTGGTGTTGTTACATCATTCGAAGTACTTTGCTGCTTAGGTTAGTCATGTGCTTAGTTCGGCCCTTCAAAAATTCAAGTAAACATCATTTTTAAGGGCCGCGAGGGGTAATATTAGCACCATAAATCTGCAATTTTATTAATATTTATTTTTTATATAATTGTAGGACACGTGGCATCCTCTTATTCATTTGGAAGTTAAAAGAAGTTATGGAGATGATGGAGAATATGAAGGACAAAGTGGATGAGTGGAAAGACGCATGGCAAGACAAGAATGAAGATGGAAGAAATGGGTAGTTACTAAGTAGTTATTACTGTATTTTTTCCTCTATAAATAGCCATTAATGGCTACATTGTAAAGATCCAGAATTCATAATCAAAGACAATTGATTTCAATATTTCTTGTCATTTTCCTTATCTTAGGAATAGTTTAACATAGATTTATATTTCGAATCATTTATTTTCAGCATTTCCATTTCGAAGCATTTTATGTACTTCCTTTCGAAGCATAGGAGTAGAGGTAAGTAATTATTACTTTGATTGTTTACTCACTCGTCTTTCTGCATCCCTCTTTCTTCTTTTACTTTTTCTTTTCTCTACACTTTGGCAATTTTGAAGTCCTCTTTGTTGAGGCAAAAAAACCGTCAACGCAATTGCTTAATAATTTGCTTGAATTTAATCTGTAAGGATTTTTCAATCCTTACTGACACACTCGCATTTATGATATTTTCCTTCGTAGAAAAAATAAGTCAACAATGATGGACATTACATCCAAATTAAATTTGGATCACATAATTTTTTTGAATGAATGTTTACGTGTGTGACACAATGAAACTTACGATCATGGTGGCTAGTTTTCTTGCATTGACCGCAACTACAATTGAGAAGACTCCAATTACAATTTTGTACAAGTTCGTGGGCTCAAAAACAGATTTGAGAACGTTAGATTGGCATTGCTTTCATGAATGTTTTTATTTGTACGAGGATCTTAATAAAATATATTTTTTCTATCTCTATTAAATCCTTTATTTTAGAATAATCAATCTATGTTAAATATTAAGTTTTAATAATTTTCATTTGTATTAAATGCCAGAAAATACAAAACAAATGGAGCGTAATATTTTGGCTAAATTGGGACTAGTGTTCTAAGACCATTGTCATTGTGGCTAATGTTCTAAGTGATCACAGCTAGATTTGAGTTTTATGTGTTGTTCTTTAATTTTCATTGACTTGAAATTTTTTAAAATTTCACGTGAAACCCATTATTTTATGTTTTATAATAAGAAAATCAGATAAAATATTAATTTCAGATAATATTTTCTTTAAAAAAAAAATTATACTCAACATCACACCCCGCAACTGATTAAGGCCGAAATGTACATCATTGAGGCCGTTAATTAGAATCTCTTAACTTCACTTGTTGGTCAAACTGTATATTTTATGTGTGTTGAGTGTCAATCAGGTTGTACATCGTCAGAGCATAAAATGAGCAAAAAACCAGAATTTGGGCAGAGTTGACTTTCCCGCACGTGCGTTGACTTTTCCCGCACGTGCGTTGACTTTTTCTTTAATTTCACAATAGTCCCTGTGGATCGATACCTGGACTTGCCATTATTCTGATAGAATTTGGTATAGTTTAGTATTTAATTTTGGTGTGTTCAACGACCCATTAACAACCAATCTACTCAATGACTTCTTTATCATTTTTATTTTCTGCATCAAATAAATTTACAAGAATTATTCGTTAAGGAGCAAGCTCCTCTCCAGTTAGATTTTCCAATTAGAGGGTGTTGTTGGGCTTCCATGGACTCACCACGGAGCCTGCATTGATGATTTGAACCGTTCACTATATAAAGCTCGTCGAGTATTTCATCTCTACAAAAAATCATATTGATCAGATATTGATAAATACTTGATTCAGATAATAATTATGTCAACAATTTATTTTAAAAATCAAACTTACCGTAGACACAAATGTAATCTGATCAAATAGATATCGATATCTGATCAAAGTATTTTTTACAGAAATAAAATACTTAACAAGTTTTACATATTAAACGATTCAAATTATCGATTCCAAATTGAATTGGATAGAACCCTCCATTTGGCAATATGGATATTCCAACAGACAATATACATTGAAACATAAGGAGGAATTGAGTTCCAACATTTATTTAGTTTACAACATATTATAAGAGAGATGAAATTTGCTAAAAACATAAATAAATAAATAAAAACAAACAAACAAACAAACAAGAAAGCACTTCTTGAAACTCCATCACAACCACAACCACAACCACCACCCCCACCCCCACCCCCATCACGCCCGCTCACAGCAGCAGTGTCATTGCCTAGTCATGTTGTTTGCGATCAGACAAACCAAAAGCAAAGATGATCATTGATACAATCGACACCGACATAACAATCATGCAGAGATAGAAGGTAGCTTCATCCGTTTCAGTACTACCACCACCACCCCCCACTATATCAAGGTAACTTGCCATCTATCAGGACAACAGTATCAAAATATATATCAATTTCGACATACAGTTATAGACTCTTTGATATCAGAGAGACTGTTCAGAAGAGTGAATGCTCAAGTTTTCTTGCTTTGACGGTTGACTTGTTTACCCTGTTTTCCTCTTTGTTTCTCCACATTGAAACTTCAAAAGAAGTGTAGTTGGTTTTGGAGGAAGTTACACTCCGTTTGCTTCTTTCATATGAAGCTTATGTTGGGGTCCACCTTTTTTGAGGTATGACCCGAACTCTCATTTGTAAACCTTGCATTCACCAAGTTTGGATAACACTGTCGGGAGCCCAAACACATTTTTGGATTTTGTAATTTGTAAGTGTGAATGTATACATTGAAAAGACTAATTCGAATAATTTATATTGTAAAACTTATCAAATAAATTATTCATAAAAAAATTAGATTAGTTTGACATTTATAGCTCCATAACAAGACTACATTTATTTATTTTTAAAACGATTAATATGATTTTGATTGTTATGTATTCCTATTTATAGTTTCAGTATCCATAATTGGCAGACTATTTGTGCATATCCATAGTTGAATAAAGAGTGTTTTCTTCAGTTTAAAAATTCCTAAAATTTGGAGCAATTGTGTTGGAAGATTTACATAATTACCCTCATATTTATACAAGGGCAAAAGTTGTTCACAAATGAAATTTATTTATTTTTTAATAGTGTCACAACTTTGTTTCGCGTTCACACCAACATGCATTCTCTACTTTATATAATAGTATAGATATAAAAAGAACAAAACAGAACATGAGGCAGAACTCAATACAGAAGGATGAAAAAAAAGAAGCATACCTGACATGACGAAATGGCATACTTACACCTATGGTATAAGACTAGTGTTGACAAGAGAAGTGAATGTATGTTGCATTTTTTTCATGTATCATTGACTTTCACTACTACTAAATCAATATGAACACTATCAACTATATACAACCATATTTGTTCCGACCACGAAACCGACCGCTGGCTGCCTCAACAAAAAAGTGCACTGACAATGCCTTCGTAGAAATTGGACTGACAAAAGGCGTGGATCGATTTCTGATACTATACAGTGAAATACCGGAGGTCCTCAATTCAACAAGTTTTCTAAGGGCTCATCTCTTGCATAGACACAATCCCAGACTTGGTGCTTCAGCTGGTCCACTTCATAAATTCTCTGCACTTTCTCATCTATGTTTTGGGCTTATCCCCTGAAAAATGACATGTTGAGTGTGTCATGCTTTCAAACATCATAAGTAAAAAATTAATGGAAGAACCTCAAACTCAAAGTATAGATGTGAATGAGAAAGTCATCTGGAGGTATAGTATTAACGGAAACAAGGGGATTTCAATAATTGGATATTCCTCTAAGGGGATCCCATGAAATGAGCAATAAAAAGCAAAGTGGATAATATTCCAAAAAGTTTCACAAACTTGAAAAGTTAAACACATAAATGCAGGCAATCAAAGCTATAATAAAAATAAAACTAAAAAACTATAAAAGCCAAAAGTTCAAAATGTCTCAAATTCAATGAACTTTTCATGCTCTCATTTGTCCACTGGACAGGGAAAAGGGGTAGAAACTCACGTATGGATTCCGGATCTATATGTACAAAGAAACTTGCAGCAACTATCATATAGCAGAGGAGGAGCATTAGTCCCTTGAAGTAATTAGAAGTCCCCTCCTGCAAGCACAATGAAGAATGGCTATTGCATGAACCATGAAAAAGATGAGGCGTCCAAATGCTTCAGAAAAATGATATTGAAAAATTATTCTTTACCTAAAATTATTTAAAATTAAATAGAAACTTTATCACAATTAAAAAGCAAAAAATAAATAAATAAACAAAAGAAAGGGCAGTAATGGAAAATAAGGAAAATATATCTTTGTCAATGGACAAACCTGCAGCATGAAGGCTACAACTAAAACTGTCATGAAAAGGGTTGCTGTCTCAAAAAGTTGAAAATTTAAGTCCATAGGATGCCCTAAGAACCATCCATAAACCACACAAAATGGAATCTGTGTGCAACACAATAAAAAAAGGAGTTAAGAGGTGAGTTAAGAGGTAATTCACCCAAAGAACAAAAACATAAACAACATAAACACATTATTTGAATAATGAATTTAATATAATATGTATATATATCCAGAAAAACCTTTGAAAGGATATGCGAGTTATATGGTATTAAATGGTGGATTTCTTTATTAACAAAAGCATGATATTTCATACCCTAGTCTATAGCATGGCATTGACGAAGCGATGGAAGCAATTACAATGGCACAAGTAGTTCTCAGCTATCTCAGAATTTGTTATGAGCTACAAAGATAAGCAAATCAACAAGAAACTCAAGCCGTGCCCATTTAACCAATTGTTAAGAATGCTTTATTGCTCCCAGTTTTTTCACAATGGAAACAAATGGTGCACTTCTATCAGCATCTACAGTGATAAAGAACATCACGAAAAAGAGTGAAAGATGAGAACAAACAGATGTAGATGAATAAGTTCTAGCTTGTCACCATGCTCTGCACAAACAGCACACAGTCTTTTCTGTCTTGGTCCAAGGTATATACAAAAATGAAGATGGCGCTATCCATCTCACATGCCCAAACCCTCCCTGACCCCAAGCCCCCAACCCTTCCCAACCCTTGATGTACAACCTCCAAAAGACTTCATTAGTTAACCTAAGTGGCACCTCCAATATCACTTGTTATTCCAAAATCCAAAAGTGCCACTCTACTTTCTCCTATTATATTTCAATTTGTACATAATTTCGGCAATGCCTTCAAACCAGAATAAGAAAGGAGAATATAATACCAAGAAAGCAGCTCTAATTCTAAATGTACAATTAGAATCAGGTATAATCAGACTCAAGAAGCACACGCAGAGGCATGTGCAATTCAACAAGAGCTAGATAGAGCCATAAAATATTTAATACCTACCCCAAACATGGATATCTGCGTTGATGATCCTATTGCCACTCCCAAAGATATGTCCTACATGGAGATTTAGTAAGAGTACAATTTGTAGTCACACATATTGGTTACCAGAAGGAGAAGCCCAACAGAAAAACACTTACAAGCTTGTCTTTCACGGCAAACATAATAGCACTTGCATGCTCTGCTGCATTTCCAACAATTGGGAGCAAGATGACACTTATAAATGCAACTGGAATATTCAATGTAACAGATGCACCCTGAAACATAACCATATGTTGGTATAAAAGAAGGTTCACAAAAATATAAATACAACTAAAGGATTCTCTTCCTCTTTGTCATGCAAAAACTTTTTGTGCAATTCAACATACCAAAGACAGATGCATATGAGAGAGAGATGCAAGGTAGATGAATATGTGAAGGCATCGTCATTGGAGGAACTAAAAAAGAGCTACTGCTTAAAGGCACTACCATTCCTGATGATAATAATACTCTGCAACATTGAGAATGGTAAATAACTATAGAATTAGATTAAGAAAGCAAGAGTACCTCTATGGCATTAACTAAGTATTCTGAGAGGAATGAAATCCACATAGTCAATATAAAAAGCCATATTATTGATTCCCATTTGGTGATCTCAGGAGCTTCTTCATCAACCAAGCTACCATCAGCCTGACTTTCTTCCTGATTTTAAGCCATTTATCAGACTAAATCATTCATAACAAAACAGAAAATGTAGTAAGAAAAGAACTGTAGGAGAGTTCCCTATTTTATGCCATGTGTTGCATGAGATGCAGAGATGCACAGAGAAACAAAGGAAAAAGGTAGTGCAGGTTTTAGAAGTATTGAGACAATGAATAAAACTCATCAGTCAAGTTATTTTTATCTGTCACAGTCCCTACTTCACCTTAGCAACTTGCCTATGAGAGCATGGTTGCTAAATCAAGTGCAAGAGCAACTGGCAAAGTGGAACTGATATGTAAGGTTTCAAAAATTGGAGGGGCAAAATTAGGAAGCGAGAAGCAACTAGGAAAAGCAACCCTCTGCTAAGGTAATAAAAGAGGGGAAGCTTGTAAAGGTTCTCCTCCTCTTCATCATAACAAACATGCTCAATAATCTTCATTGAGAGAGAGAGACAGAGAGAGAGAATCTTGTGATTGAAACATCTAATAGTCATAATTATAGTCAGACCAAACTCTACATTGAACAAGTATTTGATACCAACAGATTAATATATTTGATGTCTGAAACATAAGAAATGCATGTCTGTGTTTCAGGAAAGCATCAAAGGTCGAATGACTCCAACCTCATTAATAGTGCCATAGAGATTCCTCTGGCTCTTTAGCTGAAAAAAAAGATAGGCAGCATATGCCACAAGCATAACACAGCTGGTGCTGAACCTTGAAAGGGCCAACTCTGACTTCCCATAATGCAACTCAGTGTGTGTAACGTGAAGCACAGCTGGGAACATCAGGCCCATAACTGCCATCAAGAGCAATCCTGAATTCATCTCAGCATTTGCCTGCCAACAGGATTTGAACACTAATATTTAGTCCATCAAAGATAATAAGACATGGAAAATGAAAACTAAGCTATACACCAGCCTTTTTCAGAAAAAAAAAAAAAGAAAGAAAGAACAAACGATGATGGGAATCAAAATTAGCCTACCTTGTTGAACACTTGTTGCTTATTAGAATGAGAAATTCCTCCAATGAAAAATGCAGATCCAAGCACCAGCAACATGTTTGACAGAATTGAGCCTAGTAATGACTGCTGGACAACACGTAACAAGCCACTTTTCATTGCATGAATTGATATTATCAGTTCTGTTGCATTTCCAAAAGTAGCATTTAAAAGGCCCCCAACTGTAAGTTCAAACCAAGGCCATTACAAATTACCCTAGAAGCAACAATGATCAAAGTCACAAAAATGTGAAAGGAACAAACTAACTATTAGCAATGCTACTACCACAGTATTGAAATTGTAAAAGCCAAACTGTATATGGTCATTAGGAACCAAGACAATTCTAAACATGTAGAGTTTTCCAAAAAAATTCTGTACTTCCATAGTTTTACTGAGTTTTTGCTACAGCAAGGAGTTAGGCTGCATTATACTGAGGCAATTGGAAAATTTTACAAATCCAAAAGACAATAGAATCAATTTCTAACAATTTTATGATTCAAATGACACAGTTCAAGTGATTCATACATGAAAACCTCAGAGTTGTGTCTCCTTCATTGCCATTAAGTAGTATAATTTTGTTAAAATTATTTCTCACAAAATTCACCTAGATCTTGCTGTATCAAGCAAAAAGGAATTGACCAATAATTCTCATGACAAACTTTTATAGTCAACACTCAACAATGAGCTAATGTTTAGTTTTCAATGTTCTTTTTTACTCATTTAGATGGAATTAACTGTCAAAGTCATAAACAATATGCCAGTAGCATAATACGATAACAAGATAGTGTGTAAAAATTAACTTTGCTTACCCTATAATGTGTACCTAGGTTTAGAGTTTACGCAATCTATTATTCTGAAGTGTTGTGTTTTTAGTTCTTTTGCACTTCTTTTATTCAATTTATATTGACACCAACAAACAATGTTGACCTTAGACCATGAACATAAGCCCAAAAAAGATATATACAGAAGCAGATGATAAATATGGAAAAGTAAAGGGAAAACAGCAGTGCTTACAGATTTCGACAATAAATATTATATCAACACAAAGTATAACAGTTCAAAAAAAAAATTAATTTGTTGTTTATATCTTGCGCAGCTTCTAGCATCAAATGCAGATATTTACACAAAAATGATATTAACAAGCATTTAAACAGGGAATATATAAGAAAGGAGTAATAATCAAAATAAGAAAAAAAAAATACCCATAGGTCCAGTATAAAAAGCCAGCTGCCTGCATTGAAAGGAAGCTAAACTATATTAGTTCCCATCAATCTTCATTACTGGAAGAGTAAATAGAAATCTTTGTTGCATGGACTTAGTAAGACATCAGTTCTAAGTGATTTATTCATGTGAACAACTGAAATATCAATTTACCCAATTCTTAAAGAATCCACTAGTCTTTTAAAGTATTCAAGTCAGGAACACTTTAACAAACAAAAATGTGGCCTGCTCTTTCCTCATTAGACACACTAGTTGAGCATGTGTATGAAACCAGATACTTTAGACATGTATGATGTATCTGACATTCATAACCATGTTGTCCATGGACATAGATATTACTAGGTATAGAGGAAATGCATTAAGTATTACTCTGTAATCCAACCCAAACGCTCTGCCAAAGGGATGGTGCCTAACAAGCTTAGCAAGAAGACCGAGCCCTGAAATCAATTTAAAGTAATGAATGAGAACAATCATTTAATTAGATAGTGACCAAAAAGATGTAGTAAAATAAAATAATTAAGAGAGAGAGAGAGAGAGAGAGAGAGAGGCGTAAAACTCACCTGATGACCAGTAAACAAATCAACCAGTATTGCTAAAGGCCCACAAGGCACCAGTAAGTTGATTTTGTTTGAGAAGAATACTACCTTGGTTCTGCTTAACACAATCTTCCATATATGTTCCCAACCAGAATCCTCCAAACATAAAGCAACAGAATTATATCTTTGTGGAGGTTTTGTCCTCCCATCAATAGACCCATGGTTGATCAAGCACTCATCCTCGAGATCAATCACTGAATGTTCCTCTAATGATCCCATCTGTGAAAACGATGTCATTACCACCAAAGGCCTGTGTATTTCAGACTACACATATAAAATCTCATCCAACATACTAATGAGCATAGTCAATGGGTTCAAAACCTCATATTTGGTCTCTAGCAACAAAATGTCGCAGGTCACAAAAGCTACAATGCTCATCAAAGAGGAAAGTTCATGTAACATATATACCAGATATGGCATGCACTATGCACATTATCCCCACCTTGAATAATCCATTCCTCTTTTTCCTCATTGTTTTATAATTATCAGAGAAATTTACATTTGCAGTGAAGATTATGTGGCAAGAGTGATCAATAACTTCTCATACTTAGAATTGTCTTCCAACCCATTCTTTGATTGACACTAAACCAGTGTTTGGCAGCATAAAATTCACATTTTGGAAATGGATTTGGAGAGTTCAAAATTTGAATTAACTTGATTTTCCATTCCAAATCCATGACATGAATTATTTACTACGGAACATAATATCAATGAAAATCTGATCGATGCATGCGATTCACAAAAAGGAGTATTGAATTTATAAAATAATAATGAGAGAACTCACTTCAACATGTGGTGGGATTCCAGCCATTGGTGAATTGTTGTTAGCCATCCACTAAAGATTCCATCTCCGAACACGGGCATAACTGCTGAGCCCCAATTTCACAACAAAGATGAAAGAGAACATCAAAGAGATCAAATATACATATATATATATATATATATAACCCTAGTGAAAGCAATCGAAGATCTAGCTGAAGGACATAGAATTGCAGAGAATTCACAGAGAAAACAAGATTGCCAAAGAAAATTTACGCAAAAAAGTCCGGCAATTGTTATAGTTGTGCTGATGACTCATGTGATGTGATTAATTCTGGTATGGAAGAGAGAGAAAGGTGAGGATTGTTTGATTCGTTTGTTTGTTGGTTTTCTTGATCCTTACCCTTCGTTTTCGGTGGAGTGAGTGCATAAACTGTGGGGAATTTACTTGGTGTACTCAGTACGCGGAGGAGGTGGTTATGCGTGGTTGGTAGGCTGCAACTTGAGTGGGTTGAGGCCGTGCCAAGCCCAACTCAAAGCCCATTATCGTATACCCAGGTTGTTTAAAGCCCGTCAAGCCTGACTTGCGTTTAAAGTTTGATTTGTGCTTTGGATTGGACTCGAGTTATTCGTAGTATAATTTTTTTTTTTCAACGATCCTATTACCACTTTTTTGCTAAAATTATTAATATTATTACAACAAATAGTTTATATGCTGAACAGATAAAGAGGAGAGAGATTGAAATTAAAGACTCGATGGAATGGTCTTGGCAAAAATAAAATAGTAAGATTTTATATTATGTCATTTGTATATATGAAAATTTTGTTATACACATTCTCATATTATATATATTTTTAATTACCTCATTATCTTCTTTAATTATGACATTATTTTAGCATATTTAATTATTATTTTTTTGTATTTGGTTATGACTTCTTTTTTTTTTTTATATAGTTATGACTTAAAAAGTATGAAATTATTCAATTTTCTTTTATAATTATAACGTGTATATAATATATACCCTTTGAGGAGGGACAGAGTGTCACACACTCGACTTGGTCTTAAATTATTTATTCGGTTAAATAAATAAATTCGGTACGTTATTTATTTATTTTGTTTGAATTTATTTCTAATTATTTTATTTACACAGAAGATTGTTCCAACATATAATATATACCCTTTGAGGAGTGTGTATCATAGTTTTTCCACAAAATATATATGAGTAATTCTAAATTTTATGAAAGAAATATCATAAAAGTTTTATGAAGATTCTCTATTATTGGATTAGTTTGTGGTGTTTTATTGTATCTTAATGCAATCACATATACTTACTCCCGATTATTCATAGAGCACTATAAGACAAAGAGTAAGTTCATGTACACAGAAACTAAACATAGAATGTAACACAACTCTCTAACATTAAAGTAAGTTGCTTTATATTAGATTATTTCTTAAAACTTTATGAAACTTTTTCATAATATTTCTTTCATAAAACCTAATATTTCAATATATATATATATTAATCGTTTGGAACTTATTTGGTTGATAGTGGAATCGGATTTCGATCCAGTGGACGTACCTCACATTGAGGGAACCACGTAAAATTCTTGTGTTGCTCTTGATTTAATTTTTCCGCATTAATTTTTTATTCCCATTGTTTGATTTACTTGTGGGGAATCACATCGTTTTTCCCTAACAATATATATATATATAGAGAGAGAGAGAGAGAGCAAATGTTTTTAACATCATCCCTGTGATATTTATTTTCTCCTTTTTCTGATTATGTATATATATATATTATTTACTAATTAAGATTACAAAAATTAAAATACAATCTAACTCAAAAAATATACTATTAATCTTTCCTTTTGATAATTGATTTTTTAATAATTTCTTAATCTTTTTTTATAAGATAGAAAAAATTTAATATTTCTTAGAATGTTTTTTTAATTACATTATTAAAAATCATATTTTATTTTAAATAATTTTTTAACTTCATAACTATTTTTCGCAAAAAATAAAATCTATATATATAAGGAAAATGGGATTTTTAAGAACATTGATTGTAGGAGCTCCAAACTCTCAAACTAATTTTGTTAATTTGTTAATTTTTAAAGAAATAAAAAAAATCCATTGGTTAGCTCTGTAAGTCAAAAAAAAAAAAAAAAAAAAAAAAACTCTAATAATTTGTAATATTGAATATTAAAATTCAAAACAATATGTTAAGTCATCCTCACTTTTTCCAAAAATAATATTGATAAAAAACAATTCAATTAAAGAAACAATAAAGGTACTAATTATCTATGATTTTGAATTTCAAAATTCAAAATAATATGGTAAGTCACCCGCACCCTACCATCACCCTTTTCGAAAATAATATAAATCTAAAACTTTATAAATCCAATCAAATTAAAAATTAAATACAATTCTCCCTTTAGGATACCCAATATTTGAATTTTTTTTTAGCCCAGCCAACTCCTCTCCAAATATAATAATGCAAAAGTTATTTTCTCTCTTTGCCAATAGTCAAACTTATTTTAAGTTTGTTTGTTTGTGATTTTTATTTTTTATTTTAATAAATTTTTATTTTCGTTTGAGTATTTTTTTTTCTCTATACGATTTTTTTTCCAACTAAATTGATGATAAATATATATTTGTTTAACTATCTTTGTTTTAGGAGTTGATTTGAAGTTTTATTTTTATTTTTTTGGGTGGATGTTTGTATATTTTTTATATTGTTGTTAGTATTTCTTTTCATATATGTAAATTGATAATATAGTTATGAGAGGTTTTTTTTTTTAAATTATAGAATAAGGCGTCTTATATTATTCTTTATGATTTGGCCCTTTTTTTTTAATTTCTTAAACAAAATTTTCAAATCTTTTTATTTGTAAAGAATTAAAAACATTTAATTGACTTGCCCATCAATAAATAAAATTTTAAATAATGAATACATTTCCATAATTTTATGGATTTTTTTTAAAAAAAATTAACACCTGTATATGGAATAAGAAAACCTAAAATCACGCATTTTTTTTTTAATTTTCATTTTTAACTCTTTAAAACTCTAACGGTACCTTTTTATTTCTCCAACATTGTCTTTTTATATTTGTAAAGATAAGAAAACTAGACTGGAGTTGTATAATGGTTAGTGGAGGTGGTGAGCATGACAACAACAAGAGTAATGATAAGCTCGGCCAAAGTATTCTTTAGGTGGTTTTGAAAAGGTGAATATTACTAAAGAGAATAGTAGATAGTTTGGGTGATAAACTGATTTAGAAAATTAATGTGTGGTTGAGATTAAGTGTGAATTTTACTATACAAAAATTGAATATTGATCATATATTATTGTTTTATATATAATTTTGGGTACTTTTACATAACTATAAAAAATTATTATGATCACATATTACTTATCATCTGATATATTATTGTTGTATTATCGTAATCAATTTTATTATTAATGTAGTGATGAAACGTCACATGATAAATAAAAATATGTTTTGTTGTTATTATTATTATTGATAATATATTTCTTTATTTATATCTTACAATGTTCAAAAAAACAATTCATGTTCATTGTTAGTTTTTGTAGGTGCGAAGGCAGAAATAAATTTTAACCAAATTCAAGTTACAGCTAATTTGAGATTGAAAAGAAAAGTTTAAAAGAAATTATAATTATATATAATTTTAAAATATTTTAAAAAAAATACAAAGAAAAATTGGAACTATAAATTATAATTATCAAACAGTCTAATTCTATTATGAAAACATTTAAATAAAAATTGATCAAATTTAAATTTATAATTATTAAATATTTTTAATAAGCTATCAATTTTTTATATAGGTTCTAGTTTGATCTGGTCTTAAATAGTTTTTCAAATATAACTATATTTTAATATTGATATAATCAATATTATTAGACATATTTTAAGAAGGGTTAATTATATCGATAGCCCCCACATTTTGTCTCTTATGTCAATTTGGTCTCTATAATTTCAATTAGTTTGATTTTGACCCTTAATTTTAAATTTTGTATTATTTTGATCCAATTGTTAACGTTAGTTAAGGTTTTTGAAAGAAAATAGTTATTGACTTGGTTGAGATTAATTTACTGAGTTTAACAAGTTTATAATTTTGTCTATAAAAGTATAACAGATGCTACTCATGTGTATATTTTCAATAATAAAAAAAAATAACAATTATACTAATTAGACCAAATTGAGTCAAAATTATAAATTCAATGTCAAAATTGAGCAAAATAAAATTAAAAGAACAAAAATAATACAAGAGTTAAAATATAAGGACTACCAATATAATTTATCTATTTAAGAATAAGTACATGATTTTTTAATTAATTTAAAAATTGTTAATAAATATACCAAACAAATATGTACATATTTTCTATTTTTGTTATAATTTTTTTTTAAAATATATTTACTAATTTAAAATTAAATAAATAGATGAGTCTACTAACTCACGGATTGGACATGAATTAAACGATTCTCCAAAGACTAGCCTTAAATCAAGAAATTGGCAAAAAAATCAACTTGAACTAAATTTTCTTAGTTACATTTTAGTATTTAATCCAATATTAGAATTCTCAAATTAGTTCATATCAGTCACGGACTAATAAATTATGATATAATTTAAATTTATTAGAGCTAGAATATAACCTACAATTTAGGGTGGCTCTATCTTAAATAATGTTTTCATACATATATATAACTATTCATTTAATTGTTTTAAACATAAATATATAGTTTTTTTAAACTAAAGTTTAAAATTTTTAATAAGTATGCATAAAATATGTCCATATTTCTTATTTTTATTATAAAAAATATTTATAAATATCTATTTACTAATTTAATAAATAGGTAGGTTAAATGATTCATATAAATTGTGAATAAATCAAGACAATTTTTAATGATTAGGTAAATGACAAGTTGACATAAATCTAATGTTAAGTGCAAATTTAATATCATAAGTAAATCTTAATCCATTTTTACGTAAATCTTATAACATAAGACAAATTATAATTTTGATGCTAGTCAAATTTTTAGACTCTACAAAACATGAAAAAATTAATAGATTGACAAATGTAATTTACCACTATCATATGATAAATTAAATTGACAAAGCTCATAAAACGAAATGTATTTATATTTTATCATAAATATAATTTTTTAAATTTATTTTTAAATTTTTACCAATTAAATTATGACATGTATTTATTAAGGATTTAAAGCACGCAATTAATGACATAAGAATAAAAAAAATATCTCTTACATATAGTTGTGATAAAAATAAATAAAATTTAATTGATTCTAAATTATTTTTACTAAATATTGTTGATTATTTATTTGTACCCATATATAGCACGGATAAATATGGAGTGTTTTGAAAAATTAATAAAAAACTGACTTTTTAAATTTTTTAATCTATTAAAATGAGTAAAAAATTAAACAAGGACATTTTATCCTCTTTCCAAAAAACACCCTACGTTGGTATAAAATAACCAAACGGAGCCTAAAAGAATGGAAATTCCTCGGGGACACACACACCATAGTCATATCTGTCATCAAATATTGATGCAGCAAATATGGATGCAGTATTTTTATTATGTAAGAAAGATCCTAAACTACTCATCCACGTTCGAAGTCTCGTGGCAGTTAAAAACCCTAATTTTTCAGATTCATCGATGAGATGAGAAGAGAAAATGGAGTAGGAGGAAGGCCAAGTCTCTCAAATCTTCCTCCCCAACCATCCCCCATGGCTTTCAGTTTTCTAGCTGAGGTAATCCTTTGTATTTCCTTTCTGTATATATATATAGGTAAAATCTGAGTATATATTTTTATCTATGTTTATATATGCATCTATGTGTAGCTTTGAAGTCTGTTTATGTCTTGATTTTTTTTTTCCCGTTTCAAAATCGTTTTTTTTAGGACTAATCACACTAGTCTTGATTTTGTTGCACTTGAATTATCAATCCTTTAATTTTGTCAATTTGGTTTCCAAATTGTAAAATACGAGTTAAAATGCCCTCCCTAATAATCCTAACAGGAGTGTGGAATTTCATAAGTTAAAAAAAAATGCTAGTACAAAATTGAAAGATCCAAGGACTAAAATGCAACAGATCACATACCAAAATGCAACAAAGTGCATACTATGGACAATGTGTGGATTTGGTTATTTTGAATTTTTTTTTTTTTTTTTTTTTTTTTTCAGGTAACATTACAAAAATATGCCAACTTTTATTAATCAATTCGGACGGCATGAGAACTGGGACCATTTAAACTCATATTTAGTAGTTTTTTGAGTACCAAGTTAATGAAAATTAAAGTTTGGGAGTTAAAGTGCAACATAATGCATACTTTGGGGACCATTGGGGTAATTAATCCTTCTTGTTATTTTCCTTGTCAATCTGATTTGAGGACAAGAATGGCTGTTATAGTTTGGTTTTCAATTTGCAGCTGGAATTGGTATCTCAAAGAATAATTTTTAATAGCCTAAATAAGTGTTCTGAATATATGTCTTCAGAAGCAATTGAAGTACTTTGTTAACATATGGAAGTGTTTCGGTTTAATTTTGAAAGTATTGAAAGCATGACTTGCAGAACCATCCTAAGTGATAGAAGTTCTTTTGAAATAGGCTGTTAAAATGCGTATTTGCGAATTGGTAAGCTTTGTGTAACTCCGTGTGTGTTTTCACTTGTGAACTGTGCATCTTTCTTATTATTTGGAATTTATTTTCATCCTTCATTTCTGCACAGCGCTCTGATTCTGAAGCGCACCCTGATTGTTCTCACAATGGTATGTGGGTCAATGAAGTTAATAACAGTGATCCGTGTGATATAGTATGTGAAACTTCCAGTGATACTAGTGATGATGATAGGCTATGCCATGACTTGGCTCCTAAAACAAATGGTAACCCGACAGAGAAGTCTAGTGGTTTGGGCCCTCAGGGCATTCATGAGCAAGAATTTTGTTTGGAAATGGATTGGACAGAGAAAGAAATATGTATGAAATGTGATAAAGGTGGTGAGGTGTTGGGTTGTAGTGACAATTGCTGCCCATTAGCTGTTCATGAGGAATGCATGCACTGCTCAGCTCGGTTTGATAGTGCCGGAAACTTCTATTGCCCTTATTGTTCATATAAACGAGCTATGTTGGAAAGACGTAAAGCAAGGAAAAAGGCTATGTTGGCAAAGAAAGCTTTATCAATTTTTTTGAATACAGGAATGATGAACGTTGACCCACATAAGCAAAAGGCTGAGAGAGTTGGGAGGAAAGAGCCAAATCCATCCACAGTTGTGAGAGACACAGAATATAACGATACCAGGAATAAATTGGAATTGAACAGCAATGAAGTTGCCGTTAAAATAGAGGCAGATCATAGAGAAGAAAGATTTAATTTTGAATGCACTACAAGCATTGTACCTTATAAAGGTGCTGCGGCATCAGCAACAAATGAGCGAAATGATGTTGTGCTGGGTAGATGTGGGAACAATGCAAGACCGTATGATGGGCATCAGCATAAGATAGTGATTGGAAAATGGATGCGTGCAGGGCCTATTATTGCCTGTGGTCATGTTGGCGGTGCTTGTTGTAGGGAAGAAGAGACGGGACATCAATTTAAAATGGTACAGGCAGGCAAAAGTGTTCAAGTAGAGCACCCAAGACTAGTCGAACTAAATACCAATGTGGTGCACAAAGAGCAAAAAAATGCAGCCAGCAAATCTAGAGTACAACTGTGAGTAAATTTATATATTCTATGAGATTGTTTAGTCTAATGTCTTCTTCAGGAGGTTCGTGTTGAAGTAAAAATAATTACGTTGCCAAATCATGGCTAGTTAATATATGTTTAAATTTTAAATTACTAACTGAACTTTCATTTTTATTTTTATTTTTTTGTATTCCCAATCTACAGAATGAAGCCATCATTTCCTAACATGAGGCGTAAAAAACGACCATGGACAGCTGAAGAGGAAGAAATGCTAAAGGTATGAGCTCTGGATATAGCCATCCTACTTGTGCTTATTGACGCAAATGGAAAGTTGAAGAACTCTTAGTGTTTTATGTTGAGGAGAAAGTAAGTTAAAGCAAGTAGAAAGTTGAGTCAAATTTATCAAATTGCTTAATGAATATATTACCTACTCCATTTTTGCTCTCGATGCCCATTCACATGACAGATTATAGGCGGCCATGTCATTGTAGAAGATGATAGGCAAACTTTACAGAAAAAGGAATAATTAACAATCAAGCAGAAAGTAATTCAGTTTCAATCACTGCCAAAACAAAAATAAGCACCCATTTGGTCATCATAACAAAGGAAATAAGAAGATAGAAGAAGATTATTCTACCGTCTTTGTGGATTCTGTGTTCTAAAGGATTGATTGAAGTCTTTAATTCCAAATAAATTAGAAAGTAGTGCTTGGCATAAGTCTGCAAAACCTTTTTCCTTTACCAGACCAGCTTTAGAGAACAAAGGAGGACCTTCTTTTTTTCCTTTCCCCTTTATGGGAAATGTTGTGCCTCCCAGTTAGAGAATTGTAGGAAGTATTGCGGATGTCCGAAATGGAATTAATTTTGTTTCCCCCCTGACTTACAGCCATCTAACTTCATTAAGCACTTCAATGGTGCAGCAAGGAGTGCAGAAATTCTCAACGTTGGTCAACAAAAATCTTCCATGGAGGAAAATTTTGGAATTTGGTCGCCATGTTTTTGATGGGACTCGTACCCCAGTTGACCTCAAGGACAAATGGAGGAATATTTTGGTCAAAGAATGCTCAACAAAATAATTGAAAGGTACTTTGATATGACTGACTCAAAAAGCACCAGGTAACTTATTGATTATACAAGTAAGAAGTTTCAAATGTCTAATTGGTCCTTCTTGTTGGAGCTTCATGGTATTTGTGATGGGTGGAGAGGATGTGAAATTGAAACTATTCTTTTGTCTTCTATCTGAATGTACATCAAGTTTTTGACAAGTTATATTGAATTGATTAACTTGGCTTTTCCTGTTTTTATGTAAATTTCCTGTTGTGATAATGAGGGCGGATATTTTTGTAGGATTTTTTCACTAAGGGCCACAATAATGGCAAGTTTGCTTGGGGATTTATTGAAGATGTATTTGCTTTCATTTTTGGCTTAATAGGAAAGTTTTTGTGAATCTTTGTTTTCGCTTGTTGGAGAGCTTGATTTTGGTGAATGGCTTCTTTTTTAGACTCTGCATATCTGGTCCACGATGGTTGGGCATTGTGAAATTCAACATCGAAATTGGGATTTGAGACCACCTAAACGAAATTGTGGAAAATAAAGCCTTGTTTGGCAAACTCTAAAAAAACTTATTTTTGGCGAAATAAGCCAAAAAGCAAAAGCCTGAGATGAAGAAAGACAAATGTAGATGGAACTTTTATTAAAAAAACCTTTACAGAACAGTTTGTAAAGTCACCACTTCTGATATCAAAATGCATTATACTACTAAACAATATACATCATATATATATATATATATATCATTTGTAATGGAAGGTAAACTTGGTTCTCTCTTGTCCACCATAGTGGTTAGGAAGATCTTTAGATGACAGTTCCACTTGGAATCAAGGCGTCCTTGATTACTGTCACGATCGCACTCTTTATGAAGTATCCATCAGTTTCCCTCGCTGCTTCTTGAACATTGTCAGTATTGATGATCTGGAATAATAAAGTTTTCACATTAAAGCTTTGACCTTCCAAATGTACATGAGTAGTTTTGAGTGACATGATTTTATCATACAATTTACGATTCAAACTACTATGTAATTGCACAATTGAAATAATGGGTAAAAAAAAAACCTTCACGTTGTCTCCGATGCGAGCATTCTTGTCAATAATAGCTCTTTTGATGTGAGAGTTCTTGCCAATACCAATTGGAATGCTACCCTTCGCAGCCAGAAATCTTTTGTCAGCATCCGTCTGGAGAATATGACAACCATGAGTATGACAATTTCAAATGGAATAAATTAGTCACAATTTTAGCGCCATAGAACTTAAAAAAGTTTGGTTTTTACCTCATAATAATCTGCTCCCATCAACAATGAATCTTCTATAACTGCACCCTCAGATATGCAAGATCGAAGCCCAACAACACAATGGTGAATTTTACAGTTCTGCACAGGGAAGAAAATGTGATCTTAATTAACACTACGGCTTCATTCTCTATCACAGTCATGGATTTTTTACCTTAGCAGAAGGCAGGAAGTACGTGATATGCCACTTGCAATCTGCTGTGGAAAGTGGCACAGTAGGAGTAAGCTTACTTACACTATTTGTGTGAAACGTGAATGGCATCAAATGAGCAGAAAGGTTTTCTTTTTGAACAATAGTCGTTCACAACCATTGATGAAGGATTCCTCTACAAGTGTGGCAGCACATTCTGACATAATGCAATTTAAAAGCTTGTAGCAAGCTGAAGTGTGAGATGAGCCTACTTAGCTAAGAGAAGAGAGAGAGAAGACGGTGACAAGGTGCTGCAGTAATTACTAGGCGTGGCTCAATCCTTAATAGACCTCTCATTCATTTCATATCAAGCCTTTCTACATTTTGTATGACCAACCATGGTATTTGAACTGTAGGCTTGATTAACTGCCTGGCTCCTACAACTCATATCTCTCAAGTCAATAACATCTAGGAGCAACCTCTCATGCCATTACTTCCATGACAGAAATACTTTTTAAAAAAAAAAAAAAAAAGTGATACAATATCGGTTGCAAAAGAAATCCTCGTCACTTGGCAAAACTAAATTTTAAGTATGATTCATGAACGCGCAACTGTCATCTGTGGAATCTAAATAGGTGGCAGATATTATCAGCAGACATTGAGTTACTTACCTTAATTACACAACCTTCACCGATAACACTATCTGTGACATCAGCGTCAAGCATCTTGGAAGGAGGCAAATATCGAGGTTGGGTGTAGATTGGTGCTGAACGATCATAGAAGCTACAGCAGAAGATAAATTAAAGAACATATCAAAGTTTTTGTACCACAAAAAGAGTTGATGGTGTTACAGCACATCAAGGGTGAAGAAAGATACTAAAAGTTCGATGGACAAGAGGAGAACCTGAAATCTGGCACTGGCTTTTTGGTGATCCCCAAATTGGCATTATAAAAAGCTTCAATGGTACCAATGTCTTCCCAGTAGCCATCATACAAGTAAGCTTGCACCTATAGGCAGAAGAGGCAATTAGACTTTCAAAAATTGTGAATCTGGAGAAGTAAAATGCAGATAGAAGATTATTTTGAAGGCCAGAATTCTAAGAAAATTGGTGATCGGCATTTTGTACACATTTAAGTTTCAGTTCAATAGATTTACACTGTTGATATCAGTAGAGTTAGGTGTCCATAAGCAGCAACTTAAATTAGCCCAAAGCCATAGATATCTAGACAATAAACTATCGCTGCATGACTCAGGAATCAGGATGCTTCAATTATCCTCAAAATGGCACAGCTATATAGAACCAGACCACTTGTTACACATCCCCATCAAAATGGGAAGCACAATCAGCAAGTGGGCCAATGAAGTGCAATCTATGCATTTACATACGTCCCAGACAAAATATAAACTCTCAACCAACTTCAGTAAATATAAAGAACATGCATTGTGTCCTTTCTGATTTCGACAATACAAGTAGAGTACCAATAAAGAAAAAAAGGCTTTTCACATACTCTCATTCCAATGGAAGTTGCACCAGGAATAATTTCACTTCCAAAATCATTGGCTCCAGGAAATTTTTCCGCAAGCAGATTTATCATGACATCTTTACTCACAACATATATACCCATACTCGCGATGAAAGGCATCTCTTTGGCTCTCTCATCATCAAGACCTAAAATGGTAGTGTCAACCTAAAACATGACAAATAGATAAAATCAATCATAATCTGGGCTTATTTATCAGTTTTATAAATAAAATCATGACTTGTACTACTACTGATGAAGAATTATAAAGTAATTTATAAGAAACAACCTTCATAGCTTTCAATTGCTCTCCTTTTGGTTTCTCTGCAAATTCAATAATACGTCCTTCTTCATCAATTTTCATCAGACCAAATGCAGTGGCACGTTTTTCATCCATTGGCAGTGCAGCTACAGTGATATCAGCATCAGTCTCTCTATGGGCTTGAATAAATCTCTCATAATCCATACGATACAGATGGTCCCCAGCAAGAATCAAGAGCCTTCGATGTGGAACTATAATTTCATTTGTTGAACCACAGGAACCAAAAATGAACTTATAGAATTAGAGCTGTAGCTGTTCATATGCAAATGGCACAGAAAGGTGAGGTGACAATTCAAGTATAGAAACAGAGGATGAGGTCTAGCATTGACTTTTGTATTAAATATTATGGAATCTCACAAAAATGAAAAGCTGTTGCACAGTATAAGACTAGAAGGTTTAGAGTTCAGATTGTATACTACCTGGAACCAATTGGGGTTCTTTGGGCTTTGCTGAGCAGCAAGAACTTCAACAAAACCTTCATTCTTGTAGCCACCCATGTTACTTGTGTATGCCCATGAAAGGTGATGATTTAGAGATGCAGAATTGAATTGTGTAAGAACATAGATCTTTGATATGTTGCTGTTAAGGCAGTTGCTGACCGGAATGTCAATCAGGCGATAATTTGCTCCTAAAGGAACAGCTGGTTTTGCTCTCTTCTTTGTAAGAGGGTAAAGGCGAGTCCCAGCTCCACCTCCGAGTATAATTCCCAGAACACTCTGTGAAGAATACAAAACCACTTAATCATTCCCTTCCTCATATCAACTCATTATAAAGATCAAAGTTTCTAAATAGCCATAAGCATAAAATTCCACCATACAAGTTTAAAAAAGAAAGAGCAGAGCAACAAAACCCATATTTTCCAAGCATTTTTTACTGGGACATGAGGAACCCAAAGTCATGGATCAAATGCTACACATATTTCAGCTGATTTTACATAAACATCCAACAATGTAGTCCTCTGCATCATAATGATCGACCATGAAATTTGAAGATTTTAAGGTCCATAGTAAGGTTACCTTATTTTATTTTGAGCAAATGTGCCAAATTAGTGCAAAATTTCCAGAAATAAATGCATTCAGTAATCAATGAAAAGCAAAACACATTTAATGGTCCTTCAGAGCAACTCCAACCATACTCTTCATTTTTTACTAGTTAAAATACAAAAAAAATAATTCTTTATTTTGCCTAATCCCTTTTTTTATCTACATACTTAAATGCTACTCTTTATTTTACCTATTTACACCCATAAACTGTTTAAAGAAGCCTCCAAAGCTTTTAAAGTGTAGCTAGTCTTAAAAGGTTTATGTTAAAATAGCTATTGTAATAACTAGTCTTAAAGAATTTTGTTAAAATAGTTATTGTAATAACCTATCAATCATGGTTATTTCGAAAAACATACCGTATCCATACCGGGTACTTATCGGCGTATGGTACCTCTTATGGTACTCTTGCATACATACCGGGTACACGTTCTTAGTTTTTGGCATACCCAAACGTACTTAGCATATACCTAGACCGTACCGTACCATACCTCAGTTGAAATAATTTTTTCTTTTACTACAGAGATAAAACTCCTTTCACTAAACTACGTTTTTATTTTTAATTTTATGTTTAGCATAATTTTAAAATTAAACTATGGTTTGTAAGTTATTTAATATATTGACGTTTAATTTTGATTTATATCTTTACTTTTAGCATTAAATGTTAATTATAGATTGGATCTTAACAAATTAAGTCATTTAATTAATTTTTGCAATACTCTAAATTTAAAATAACTATTTTTTACAAACGAACCAAGTCATACCGTATCTTACTCTCTTTTTTTTTAATTTTACCATATCGACATAGCCGCAGTACTTGTACCATACCCAATAGGTAATAACTAACCATTTGGATGACTAAAATATGATAATATTAGTATAATATTCTACAAGCAAAGTTTCATCCCATCCTCGTATACCTTTTCTTATGCTTTCTTAGCAAGTAAACGGAGCACAGAAAACAGTAAAAGCATCAAGCAAAGCACCAAGTACTAAATTCTAATCTAACCATACTGACGTTTTACGGTGTGATCTGCAAGAATATAATGTTCCATTCACCAAAAAAATTTAGTTATAAAACGATTAATCTAAAGCAAATGTAGTTCGTTCCAATAGAGAAATAGTATCCTGGATCTATAACTAGTGACTACACAGTCAAATCAGTTCCAATTTCATCAACAGTTTAGATCAAATTGTTGTTTCAATTTCGCTCCAAACTCTGACAAAGTTCTTTGCGCTTTTGTAATTTAACTATACATGCGTGTATATGTGTAATACATGTATCGAAATATCACACAACGCAACATTTTTTAAACGAATACAGAAAAGGAGAAGGAACTGACACTGCTTGCATCAGGATCGAGACAAGTCTGCGAATTCTGCGAATCAGAGACGGCCTTGGGAGAGACAATGAATGGAGTCCTGTCGCCGGAAGAAGCCTCAGAACGCCGCCGTGGAGAGGCCGATTTGGGCGAGATCTTGTCGCCGGAGAGATGAGACGAGGCAAAGGAAAGCCTCCGAGACGGCGTCGCACGGAGGTTTGCTCTCTCGCCGGCGAGGCTGGCAGTGCTATGAGGCACCTTCAATGCTCCGATCGCCGCCATTGTCCACCACCTCTACTACCACTCACTTCTACCTCACACTCTTTTATAGAGAGAGAGAGAGAGAGAGAGAATGGATAGTTTCTAGTAAATAATCAACACAGATCCAGATATTCTATCGAGGAAACTATGGCCTCGTTTGGAAAGGGGCTATTTTGGTAGGCTATTTTAGGGTTATTTTGGGAACTTGGCTAAAAATCACTTTTTTCGGTTAGTAGCAAAAGCCAAAAGTTGGCTTTTTTGGCTTTTTTTTTCATTTGGCAAGTTGGTTTTTAGCCAACGGTGAAATTATAATTTTACCCCTCATGAGTCACAATGTGTTACATAGGTTCAGTTGTAAATATTTTAAATAAATGGGGGTAGTTTAGTATTTTTATTATGATTTGACATCATAAACAAATATTAATCAAAAAAGTCAAAAGTCACTTTTTACCAACTTCCCAAATCATTTGTCTAAAAAAGCCAAAAGCTTGGTTAAAAGCCAAAAAGTCACTTTTTACCATCTTCCCAAAACAACCCTTAGTTTTTGGCTATTTTAGTAGGTTAAAATTTTTGTGTTTGGGAAGATGATTGAATTTTTTTATGATTGGATGTGATATTTGTGAGAGAAAAAGTGAAATGATTATGGGTTTAATGTGATATTTTGTCTTATTAACTATTTTAGCCTATTTTATCTTTTTGTGATTTTTAACCTAAACTAAGCTATTTTTTTTCTTCCCAAACACCCCCTATTTACCATTGGTTTTTCATGAAAGGGCTGGCCTTTTCTGCAATCCGTAATTAGATTAGAGAGTGCTGTTAGATTTATGAGAATTCATTACGGGTGTTTTTTAGATAATTTAAATTGTTTAATACGTAGAACTTGTTAAATATTATATATTTATAAAAAGTTACGTTATCAGATATCGATAATTATTTTATCGAATTAGATTTCTGTCAATCGTTTATTTTTTTATCATTTATTTTCTTTTATACAAAATTAATTTAATCATGTAACTATCATTATCTGATCAAATTAATTTTTTACAATCATATAATACTTGATAATCTCTATATATTGATCAGTTTAAATTATCAAAACGAGACTCGTAATAAATCTTTACCAATCTAATAATACTTTTTAATCCAATCACGGACAGAAGAGAATTCACCCTCCATGAAATTACCTATCCACGTGAAATGCTTGTGTGGAGAGTTTTTTGGGGTTAAAGTTTTCTTATTCGTTGGTACAATTTGGAAAGATTAGCATTTTAGTTTTTAATTTTTTTGGATTATATTATTTTTTTTACTTTTTTACATTAAAAAGTTAACGGTTTTGGTTGGTAGCTCGAAATTTAGGGGCCCAAATGCCCCTAAATTTCTATATAAGGCAACAAAAAAAAAACAAGGCAAAAAAAAAAAAGAAAAAAAAAACAAACTTATCCAGAAAAGGAAATTAGGGCCATTAGGACCACTGTTTTTAGGGCCACAATTCATTTTCCAAAAGCTAAAAAAAAATTAAAAAAATAATTTCTTACCATCTTTTCAAAACACCACATAATAGGCGGTGATTCTGAATTGCTTTGGTTTAATAAATTGATTAGAAAAATGATGCTCATTTTTCAGATTTTATAAATTTAATAATGTATAAGTGATATGATTAATTGATAATTAAAAAATAAAAAAAATAATTTAGTTCAGATTTTGGATTGGAATGTGCTTTTTGGGTTTGTGGGACACCATAGGTTCCGTTTCAATTATCCAAACCGTTCATTAAAAAATTATATCGATATGATAATTGTAAGCCTATGTTTGGGAAGTGGTTTTGAGGGTTTTTTTTGACTAAAATAGCCACAAAAAACAAAATAGATTTTTTAGCCCAATAAGACAAAACATCACATTCAACCAATAATCATTATATTCTTTCTCCCACAAAAAAGTTAAAAAAGCCAAAAGTCCTTCTCAAACCAGGCTTTTTAGCCCCAGGCTAAAATAGTCAAAAAAGTCAAAAAGTCAACCCACTTCCCAAACGAAACCTAACTTGTTCAATTTTTCACTACAAAAATATACTCCCTCCGTCCCAAAATATTAGTCCCTTATTCCATTTTTCATTGTCCCAAAATATTAGTCTCTCTTCAAAAATCAAGTACAAAAATAATATAAATTTTCTATTTTGCCCTTCTTTTAAATGAATAAACAATATAAAAAAGTACAATTATGACATTAATATTCCCAAAAAATGTACTATCAAAAGGATAATTTTAGAAAATCAATTTTTTTCAAACGCAATAATTGTACTATAAAAAAAAATTAGATTCTCCAAAATAGACCATTATTTTGGGACGGAGGGAGTATAATAATTGTACTTTTAAAAATAAATAATTTTTTTTTAGTGATACATGCAATAAATTGAATAAATTACAATTATCGGATCAACCTAACTTTTTATATAGATGAAATACACAAAGCGTCCGACAAGATGAACAATTTAAATCATCAAAATAAAATCCGTGATGGTCTCATAGACCCAAATAACACTCTCATATCAAAAATCTAAACTGGAAGGATTCTCCTCCTTTAAAAAAGATATGTGAGACTAAGGCCTCGTTTGGCAAGAGGCTACTTTAGCCAATTAGCTAAAAAGTTACTAAATTAGCCAAAAAGTCAACAACCCATACCAAAAAGTCAAAGATTCTCTTTTCTCTCTACTTTTTGCACATGTTTTCGTAATTAGCCAAAAAGTCATCTCAAACATACAAGTTTTTTTTACCTACCTTTTTAGCCAAATAGCCAAAAAGTTACTAAATTAGCCTGTTCCCAAACGAGGCCTAAGGCCTTGTTTGGAATAAACTAAAGAAGTCAAAAAATTATTAAAAAGTCTATACTATTCAAGAGTAGCTTGTGGGGAAAGTTATTAGGACATAATTATTATTTTATCCTTTCAATTCAACTATTCAAAAATTCAAAAAGTAAAAGGATAAAATTATCATTTTGATTTTACTATAATATTTTATTGCACATCTTTTAGTAAAAAGTTAAAAAATTATTTTAAACATACATATTATTTTCTCTACTAACTAAAAAATCAAATATTATATTTATATAACACATCCCAAACATCCACTAAACTTAAAAATTAAATTTAAATTTAAATTTTCAATAATAATGCTCAATTGATTAATATAAATGGATGTCATTTCACGAGTCGAGATTGCTATGATTAATAATAATAATGCTGAATTGATTAATATAAATATTTGTGACTGACGACGCTTTACAACCGTTCGTTTGAAGTTTTTTCAAGCCACTCATAATTTTATTCATATGCGACAAATAACATTTTCTAGACATTATTTTTGGTACCTGCTCACCGTCAACATCCCATCAAGTTCTTTTATTTGATTTTTTTTTTCAAAAAATATAATCCCACTTTTGTTGTCAGAATCTGCTTTTTTTTTTAATTTTTTAATTAAAAAAATAAAAAATAATTTGACAAAAATAAACATTACAGTTCAAAATATTTTTAAATTATTTTTGCTCCAACAAAAATAAAATTAGTTTTCTAATCTAATTTTTAAAAAAATAAAATAAACTGAGAGAATAACTTTAGAATTTATTTTTCAAATATTTATTATTTTGAAAATGAAAATAGGAGGTAGGAAAGAAAACAAAAATGCTTCTTAACTCAAATTTGTGTTGTCCAAATAATTCGAATGTATCAAAATTATTTCGTTTTATTTTCAAAACGACGCCGTTTTAAGACATTTGAGCCATTCGGATCATAAAAATTCGAATTACCAAGCATTGTTGGAAAGAAAATTAGAATGTACGAATAATCAAATCCAAATATCACTGTCGCCAAATTCACTTTCAACAAACAATCATTGACACCACCATCATCATATGCCTGTAAACTAAGAACATCTCTCACGGTTTACCAAAATTTTCACAAAATTTGAGTAAAAAAAAGTTAATTTTCTTAATCTGATACGCGTAGCTCCAATGATTATGATTACTGTAGTGTGCATCAAAAAGGAAAGGGACATCCGGTGGGTCGACCGGCCAGTCGACCGGTTCAAATTTTTTTTGAACTGTTTGAACCAGTAATTTGAACATTTAAACCAGTTCGCAAACCAAATTTTGCATGAGCTAGTCGACCGGTTGGTCAACCAAATGGTCGACCAGGGGGTCAACCAGGTGGTCGATCCCGTAGTGTAAAAATTTCACAAATTTCTATTTTAACGGCTATGCACAGTAAATTAGTGAAAAGAACAAGCCGTCCTCAGTTTGGTGAAACGTTTAACGTTTTCTCAATTTGATATTGTTTTGGAACAACCGTTGGAGCACAAAAAGCAACTTTTTTTCAACAAATTTGAATTTGATGTTATATTTGGTGAACCGTTGGAGATGGCCTAATGCAACAATCTTCGCTAGTTGACTGCGTCAGTTGGACAACAGCAGCAGCAACAGCATGATTCATCAAAATAGTTGTAGTTTTCTTCCTCGATCCATAGATAGTCAAAATTGGAAATTTAAACCCCAAATTGGAAATTTAAACCCCAAACCACCATGAGTAATATAAGTAAAATTCAACACTAGATGTCAAATTTACACAATTAGAAAAGAATCAGTGGGTGAAAAAAAAAAAACAAACACAAACACAAACAAAGCTATTTACTAAACTTCTTTTATTAGTGTCAATATTTCCACATTTGAACTGTCGATATTTTTCACTGGGAAAAGAACATCAAAACCTATAAACGGCACTAGTGAACAAAGGAATGTGGACTGATTCTGAGAAAGTTTCATTTTCAACTGCAACAGCCCCCTCCTTGAGAAGCATTGACATCTCTGCCTCCTGATGGCCCTGGAATGCCACCATATCCGACTTTTATCCCATAAGACTGCAAAACAAAACAGATAACCAGAATTTTAGTACAGAGAATTATACCTGTTATCCAATCAGCATTCTTTAATATTTTTTGATAACAATGAGATGTTTATGCCATGGGAAAAATGTTTTTGCCTCAGAGAAGTTTTAAATTACATAGGCATACAAATACAATGTAACTAGTAGTTATATGTGAAAACCTCAAATCTAAGTCAACTGTTAACTTCTTGGTCGAACATGTATGCATGTGAGTTTCATGTAATCCCAAACAAAAAATGAGGTTATATAATAAAAATCTAATCATTTAAACCAATTATGTTTGTTGAGTTTCCTATTTTGTATTGAAATGAAAATAATAACTTGCTCAACCTAAACTATCCAAATTAAATGCTGAAAAATAATTCCAAGCAGAATCGAATCTTTCATGCAAAGATGAGCAATGGATTCTTCCACCACGAATAAATAGAACACTAGAGGAAGAGAGAATACCTCATTTGATACGTCAAAAACTCCATCCTGAATCTTCTTATAGATTGTTGCGGCTGTGCTTATAAATGCCTGTACAAAAACTTCATTATCAGAAAGATAAAAAAAAATTTGTCTGGAAACCAAGTATCATTTAATATTGAATTAAGTCCTGCTCATGCTAGGAAACTTTCTTAAACGTCAGTCAGCCAATCAGTAGGAATATTCATCACCTCCTCAACATTCTGAGCAGTTTTTGCTGAAGCCTCCATGAATATCAAGCCATGTTCCTTAGCAAACTGTTCGCCTTCCTCTGTGCTTACAGCCCTTCTGTGAGCAAGATCACACTTGTTTCCAATAAGCATGATAGTCATGTTTGCATTTGCATGCTGCCTTGCATCCTCCAACCAGCTTGCAAGGTGATTGAACGTTTCCCTCCTGAATGGCAAAACAATTAAAATCATACTTTATAACTGCTGAGTAGCAGAGCAATATTACATTAAAACTAAACAAGCTCAGTAATGGCTGCACAACTCAGTCACTCAAAATCTATCATCAGCACTCTCTCAAACGTAAAGGTAAAAGGTCATCGCACACAAATATTAAAATACTGCAAGAAATCAATTCAAAAAGCTGAACCACAATGAGCTAGACAACCATGCACAATGAGATGCTTATTTTGCTCTTCTCAAGAGAAGTAAAATTATACTATAAGGCGCATAACTGAACGCATTGCATCAGATAATTGATACCTAGGATTGCTTATGCATATTTCTAAATGGTATTCAGCCTCCTCTCTCTATAATCAATCAAAACAAAGAAGTACCTATTATTTGCTTAAAGCTTTTTATTAATTCATTCTCCTATTTTGGCTGTATTTGGCATAATGAAAGAAATAGCCCCCCATATGGACCACAACGTAACTGAAGAATACAAATAACCTCATTTTTTCTTTTTCTTTTTCTTTTTCTTTTTCCAGCTCTGGTAAGAAAGAACATTTCCATTCAGATCTGTTAGTGAAACAGGGGATAAAAGATCTGCCGCAGCTGTGGGGATACCACTGCTATTGCTGGAAAAATATATTCCAAGTCATTCTTTCAAGAGTTCCAGATCCATGTCATGGTCCAGAAGCAATAATATTTAAAAAAAGATGTTATCCAAATGCATTTCTCCATGATTTCAAAAGAGAGATTTTGTCAAATTGTTGACAAGCTCAATTTATTAGAGAGAAGGATTAGTGATAACTTTATTATTTCTATGCAACTCAAAACATCCCCTCATATGTGACCAGAGTCTTCACCATAAGAGGCCAATCAAGACCTAGCATTATAAATATTTGGTAGTCTGTGAGCTAGGAAGCACGGATACAGATACAGGATACGGATACAATACGATACGATACGGATACGGCGATACGACAAAATTTGAAAAACTAGGATACGGGTACGGCGAGGATACGTTCGTAAAAAATATTATTTTAACAATTTTTAGTAATGCAATATGCATAAAAATAAAACCTAAAGTAAAAGACAACTTGATAAAGAAGAAAGATTCCTATAAAACTAAGAGTCTTTAAGGTCAATAGCTTCAACTTGTTTCCCTTCATCAGTGAATATCACAAGACCTTAGCTAAAGCCAAAAAACCATTCTTAAATAAAAATTTTAGCAAATATACTTTTTTAAGTCATCAATGATAGCCTAGGAAGCACGGATACGGATATGGGATATGGGGATGTGGATATAGCGATATGTCAAAATTTGAAAAAGTATGATACGGATACAGTGGGGATACATTCGTTAAAAAAAAAAAAAAAAATTATAATTTTAATAATGTAATATGCATAAAAATAAAACTTAAAGTAAATTAATAAATAAAGAAAGGGATTCCTATTAACCTAAAAGTGCTCAAACATTCATAAAACATCCAAAACTAAAAGCAAAAGCAAATGCAAATTAAACATCATCCTTACATGCCAACACCAAAAAAAGAATGAGAACAGAGAGAAGAAACGTGAGAGAGTGAGAAAGCAAGAGAGAAGTGAGAGAGACAACAAGGATACATCAATTTGACAAATTTTATTACTTTAACACTCACTATATTCCTCTTATCAAAGAATTAAACAAAATATTATAAGTAATATGTAACTTCGAGTATCCGATACTTCAAAATTAAGTATCCGATACTTCAAAATTAATAAAAAATTAATTAAGAAGTATCCGATACTTTTAAGAAGTATCCAATACGTATCTGCGAGTATCTGAGGAGTATCGGTATTCGATAAGTATCCGATACGGATACGTCACCCTTTTTGAAGTATCCGTGCTTCATAGTCTGTGAGGTTCTAATACAAAACGTATTCTGCTCTGGTATCATGTTGAATTGTTGACCATCATCTCATCCAAAAGCTTAAATTATTAGAGAGAGAGAGAGAGAGTAACTTAGTACTTACATCCTGAACAGATTACATACTTTTTGCTTAAACTATTAATTTCCAATCAATAAACTGGTTCCAATATTTAAAGTTTCCAATCTTTCACGGGTGGTTAGGCTTAGGGTATTGATGCTAACAAAACAATGATACACCATTTCTCTCCTCTGCCCCTCACAGAGTATCCAATCTTCCAGCCTAATTGGCCTCGTTTGGGAAGTAATAGTTTTAACCTAAAAGTCAAAAAGTTAATAAAAAAGATTTCTTTTTATCTCTACTTTTTGAACATCTTTTCGTAAAAAATTAAAAAATCATTCCAACCATACAAGTTTTTTACCTCATATTTTAGCCAAAAAGCCAAAAAGTTACTAAAATAACATGTTCCCAAACAAGGCCTCCAAATAAGTTATAGGCACTCACAACATGCGTCAGACCTCTGATGGCGGTGCTAGACACAATGGTAAGAGTTTCAAGATTAGAACTTTTGTTTCTTGAGCTGGGCTTGCTTGCAACTATTTTTCCATTGCATTAATGATACACACATTGTCAGATAACATAAAACATTCATTTTTCCTTGAATATCGAAAGACTCAAAAACAATTCCAGCCTGTAGGGTAAAGAAAGTCTCAACACGTTGGTATTTCAGATAAAAATAAAAAAATAAAAAAATCTTTCTATGAGGTGAAAAATTCATACAACTTTTGTACTAAACCTATATCAAATTTTTGGGCACTTAGGTCAACAACTCAATATAGATATTTTAATTTCTAACACAACTTAAGTTTTGGTTGAGTAAATCAATTAGTTCTCTTGATTTTACAACCTCAACCAAGGTAAAGATCTAAAAATGGATATTCTTCAATTTTATCTCTTGACCATCCAAGGCTCAATAATTATTCTACTTTCGTCGGAGTATGATTTATTGTCAAATTTTTACTTGATCATAACTTTGAATACAAGAGTACACTTAGCGAGTCATGCATTCATAGTCAATAGAAATTCAACCCAATTCCATGAATGAATCACATTCATCTCATCACCATGTGAAGAGATGAACACAATAATTTATAGTAGTAACCCATCCAAAAATTAGTACCCATAAAAAGATAATAAAATTTATAGGGGTTCAACCACTTGACTACATCTACTCTTTACCTTGTTGGCATTGATCCACTAATCACAACTAGTTTTCAATAGGATCACCCAAAACCTTTATAACACACTTCAAGGATTTCAATAGGTTCTACCGAGAGTTTTCAACTAGAAACTCTTTAAAAAAATAAAAACCTTAAAAAAATCCTCTTTCAATACAAACAAACAATGGTTTTACATGAGAAAATAAAACAACAATTCTTCAAGTATAACAGATAGCTTGCTTATGTCATTTAAGAAGATTAAAAAATAAAAATGATACCTAGTGATATCATAAACTAGCAGTGCACCAGCTGCCCCTCTGTAGTATGATCTTGTAATAGATCTGAATGATTCTTGACCAGCCTGACAGCAAAAAATGATGAACAGTTAAATTTGCATAAACTGTGTCAGAGACTCAAGGGCTTTCCATTGAAACCGTGCCACTAAAAGATCAAAGCTAAGGAACAAAGTTAGGGTTCTTAATTGAGATATTCATGCCATTCATGAAGCAGCTACAGAAGAAACCAGGGCAGGGCACCCTACATAGAACATTTTAGTAGTAGAAAAAGAAATCCAGAGAATAGGCAACATACCGTGTCCCAAATCTGCAACTTTATTGGTTTGTTATCAATTGTGACCATTCTGGCCCCAAATTCAACACCAATAGTTAGGTCATGCACAGGCTGAAACCTCTTGTCAGTAAACTGAAGAAGAAGACATGATTTTCCAACTCCTATATAAGAAGGGATCAAACTCAAATGAGTTGCACTTTTGCACACAATCAATGAGTATAACAAATAAAGCAACCCTATAATCTACCACAAACATTCGTAACTTCTAAAAAAATGTAATAATATGAGATACAGCCAGCTAGATTGCATGCCACACACACACACACAAAAGGGAAGAGAGAGAGAGAGAGAAGAAAAAAGAGGAGATACTAATTTAATCAATTTGTACATGTACTTGGGTCCAAGGTGGCATCCAGATTACGATCCTCAGTATTAGATCTTGGGTTCGACCACTCCACTCTCCCCTTCTGATCCTCCCTTCCCTAGGGCCTATGAAGCACGGATTCTCCGAAATAGCCCCCGTACGCGTGTCAGATACGTATCGGATACGGATATGCGCCCGATACGGCGAGATACGTATCAGATACAACAAAAAAGTATCCTATTTTTTTTAAAAAAAATTTGAATTTCGGATACGTTTGGGATAAGCGAGGATACTTCAGGGATACGGTCAGGATACTTTCGAGATACAGCGGGGCGAAAAAATAATTTTAAAAACTTATAATGGGAGTCAAACTATAAAATAACAAAAGTAAGGTAAAATAAAACAAAAAAATCAATGAACCAAGCCCTACCTAGGTCATAAACAGCAGCAGCAAAGGAGGAGAGGAGGAGGAAGAGGAGTCTCTATCAACCAACCAGCAAGGAGTCGTCGATCAGGTTTGCGAAAAGCAGCTCGTCGAGTAGGCTCATTCCTCTCTCTCTCTCTTGTTCGATCTCTCTCTCTCTCTCTCTCTCTCTCCCTCTCGTTTGATCTCTCTGGTCTGGACAGATCTTGCTCAATCTCACTCTCTCTCTCTCTCCATCTCGCTCGATCTCTCCATCTCGCTCGATCTCTCCCTCTCCCTCTATCGTCTCGCTCTCCCTTTCGATCTCTTTGGTCTGGATACAATTGTTTTTTTGTTTTTATAAGTATACTCCTATTTTGGCCCCATTTGATATCATTTATACATTAGCTTTTATACTTATAAATTTTTTGATTATTAGTATAAAAGAATTAAAATAAGTTGTAATTGTAAATGTGTTTAGTTATGAAAAAAGTTGAACCTATTTGGCTACATAAATTGTCACATTTTATTTTTTTTTTGGTGAAAAAATATCAAAAATGTCCTAAAAAGTTATAATTAAAACAAATATGTGTCACTTTATTTGTTCATATACATATTTAAGGATATTCATTGATGAAAGGGAGCAAGTTGAAGCTATGGACCTTAAAGGCTCTTACCTTGATAGGAATCTTTCTTTTTTTATTAAGTTGTCTTTTGCTTTAAGTTTTATTTTTATGTTAGAAGTTTTATTGTTGAAGTTGTTGAAGTTTTATTTTTATGTATGTTATATTACTAAAAATTGTAAAAATAATATTTTTTATGAACATATCTCCGCCGTACCCGTATCTTAATTTTTCAAATTTTGTCGTATCGTCGTATCCATATCGTATCGTAGGGCAGGTGGGAGAAGTTAAATACATGCATTTGGACCATACAATTCTTACAATACATGATGTAATGGGTATATACTAATGATGTAATGGGTACAATTCTTACAATACATGATGTATGAGCAGGTGGGAGAAGTTAATTATTTTTACCAACGATTTTATTAAGAAACTTGATAGGAATTATTAGGACGTTTTTTTAATTTTCCCCAAGGTTGAGAGACGAGGAATAGAGGATAGTAGGTATCACATGATCAGTTGCAGAGACACGACATTGAATTTACCAACACTAATCAATATAACAGAAGTTGAAATAGAGTAAAGTCTTATCATTATAGACGAAACAACGAATAAGAATTGCCAAATCTACATATCTCTTGGGTATTTCAAGACATCATAACACAAAAAAAAAAAAAAATTAAATTAATGCTATACAAGAATTCCTACAAAGTTCCATATCCATAATATCTATAAAAATAATAAATATTAAAAATTAACACAATTGTTGAACAATAACTCCCATGCTCAAATTAATAAATTTTTTTAAGAATTTGAAATTTTGAATTGATATATATATATATATATATTAAGGAAGGAATTGAAAGAAAGTTTTACCAGTATCTCCGATGATGATGTACTTGAAAAGATAAGCGTAAGACATGATTGCTTAGATCTTTGATTTGAGTCCGAAAACTGCCCTAATTGGATGTATTTACGAATGAAAAAGTATGTATGTGTATATAGGTATACACAAACAGAATTTTGGGGGAAAACAGAGAAGCAGATCTCAAGCGGACAACAATCAAATAAATATATATCAACGAAAGAAACAATAAAGATATATGTCGGTTATATAGAGGAAGAATGTAGAGAGAGAGAGAGTGGGGGGAAGGGTTTGCCGAAAGTCGAAAGCTTTGTAATTCCAAAGCAAAAGTCGCCTTCTCCTTCCTTCTTTCCTTCCCTCTTCCAACTTTATTAGGGCTGATTGTTTGCGGATTTATTTGTTTATTCATCTATCTATTTATGTATTGGGGTATTTGGCAAGAAAAAAAAAAACTTAGTCTATCTATTTATGTATTGGGGTATTTGGCAAGAAAAAAAAAAAAAACTTAGTTTAGATTAAAATTTAAAAAAAAAAATAGGTTAAAATAGTTAATAAGATAAAATATCACATCAAATTCATAATCATTTCACTTTTTCTCTCATAAATATCATATCTAACCGCAAAAAAATCCAATCATCTTCTCAAACACAAAAATTTTAACCTACTAAAATAGTCAAAAACTAAAATAGCCTATTAAAATAGCAAATTTCCAAACGAAGCCATTATATAAGGGAAAGAAAGTTTTTAGGTGCTGCAAGTTTCTAAATTTAAATTTTATAATTTTTTTGATTTTTAAAGGTTTTTTTTTAAAATTATTGGCCAACTCTTATTCAATTGAAAAATAAAAGTATTCAGTGTGTTTGATTTGAGTTTTTTGAATTAAGTTTTTTGAAAATTAAGTTTTTTAGTTTTCGTATTTTTTTGTTTTTAGTGAATATTTGTAAAATTTTAAACATTTTTTTTTACTTTTTTAGATGCACCTTACTTAGATGTATCTAAAAAATAAAAAATTTGTGAAAAAATAGTTTAAAAAATTAATAAATACATAAAAATATAAAAAATATACTGAATTCTTGTATTTTTTCTATTTAGTGAATTTTTAAAAGATTATTTTTACAATTTTTTTACTTTTTAGATATATTTATGTTAGGTGTGTCTAAAAAGTAAAAAAAAATGCTTAAAATATTAAAAAAAAATTCAATAAAAACAAAAAAACATAGAAAATAAGAAAGTAGAATTTTCTGAAAAGTGTTTTTTGAAAAATGAAAACAAGCAAGCTGATTGTTATTAACACCCTATTAATTATTTTAGATTCTTTATTTTTTAATTTTTTTGTAAAGTGTTGTTATTAGTATTCCATAAATTATTTTGGACCTCCTAATTTTTTTTTATTACAATATAACTTAAAATAAAATTACTACAAAGGACATCATTAATTTTGGGATACCTCATCTCACGATTAAACTTATACACCCACTACATCATAAATTAGGGTTTATGAAAGCACCCACATCCATCACTACCCATGTATCTTTCCCAAATCTCATCTTCAAAACCTACCCACTCTCAAAACCTTGGAAACCCTTTGGCGTATTTCGACGGTAACTGTGGCAACCATTTAATTAATTACACTTTTCCGGCTATGACAATAAGTGAAAATTTTTCTGGCAACCACAACTCCATAAGACGAGAGGAATACAATAATAAAAGCTTAGAGAAGGTTCGTAACTTTGATGTTGTTCTTACCTCATAGGAGATTGGCCTTGTAAGGGTAAGTTTCTTGAAAAAAAAATGACAAAAATAATAAAATATGTTCGTCATTTTTTTCGAGACTGAACTCCCGAACATATGATCGAAATTCGGGAGCATAGGGCCGAACATTGTTTATTTGTTCGGGAATCGGTAATCGAACATTGATTTTGAACTTTTTGTGATATAGATGAGTTCAGAATAAAAAAAACTCGAAGAACTGAAGAGTTTTAAGAACTGGAAATCGGAGATTTTAATCTCCAATAAGTGATTGTATGATAGGTTAAGATAAGTGAGGTTGGTGACAACCATAGACAAATTTTGTATTGGAACATCCCCTGAAAGATTATTGTGACTCAAATCAAGAGCTTGGATTTGAGAGCAATGAAAAATATCAGGTGGGAAGTTGGTCAAATAGGCAGAAACGGTATTCTTCTTCTTCTTCTTCTTCTTCTTCGTGTGTTTTGAAAATGATGAGACTCTTCTTCTTCTTAGTGAGTTTTGTCAGGGTTTTTTGAAAGGGAAGTTTTTTGGGGGGTGTAGGGAGTGTGCATTCAATGGGTGGAATGTTTAAAGATAATTTTGGTATTATTTGGGGAGATAAAAAAAATTTTAAGGGTTTCAAAATTTATAAGTGGGGATCCAAAGAAATTGAAAGTTCAAAATAATTTATAGGGTGCTAATAGCACCACTCTTTTTCTATTATACTAATAACCTCAAGTAAAATTACTAAAAATGATATCAATAATTTTTGGACACCCTATCTCTCAATTAAGTCCACATATCCACTACATCATGAATTAGGGTTTATGAGAGCACCCACTTCTATCACCACCCATCCATCTTCTCCAAATTCCACTTTCAAAACTTATCCACCCTTAAAACCTTGAAAAACATTTTGTGGCAATATTTCAGTAATAACGGTGGCAACCATTTGATTACCTACACTTTTCCAACAATGACAATGAGTAAAAGTTTTTTTTGGCAACCACAACTCCATGAAACGAGATTACCATAAAAGCTTAGAGGATGTTCATAACTTTAATGGTGTTCTTAGCTCAGAGGAGATTGGTTTTATAAGGGTAAGTTTGTTGAAAAAAAATGGGAAAAATAATAAAAATTGTTCATCATTTTTTTTGGGACTGAACTCCTAAACATATGACCGAAATTCGGAAACACAAGTCTGAACATTGTTTATTTGTTCAGGAACAGGAAACCGAACATTTCTTATTTGTTCGAGAACAGATAACCAACTCTAACAATGTGTGATAACCCAACCTGTACTATACTTAATTATGCATGTGATTATGTGGTTGATATGAATTTGCAAATTTAAGTATGTGAATTATGTGAATTTGGAAAAACATCTGTTGAAAGTAGGAATATCTGGTGCAATTGAGACTTTGAGCTAAAATTGAAGGCCTTAGAGGCGCGATAAACAAAAATCGATTTCATATCTACGATTAGCATGATTTATAAAGCTTACGGTGAAATTTTGAAAAATTATGATTTGTAATGATTTAATCATGTTTTATGAGTTGGGTCATATATGTGTGTTTAGCCCTATTGTTCTTCATTTGATGCTTGAGAGCCCTAGAGAGTGAGTTAGAGAGAGAGAGTGGAAGAGAAAGCTAAGGATTTGAAGAAAATCAAAGAGCAAACCTTAGATTTGAGTTGAGGTATGTTAATTTACTTACAAATTTTGTCTCTAACTCATTTTTGTCAAGAAATCATGAAGAAATTAGGAATTTTGAGTTAGGATTTGGAATTGTGTAGTGACTAGAGCTAAAGGCATAAAATTGGACCTTAATCTCCACACCATTATTTGATTTGAGTTCATTTTTATGATTGATACATGAAACAAACCCTAGATGGTTTATACAAACAAGATTTGTGAGAAAATCATTCATGAATATATGTATTTTAAACTTGTGTATGTAAACAATGAAATTGTGAAAAGATTAGATCATGAAATTATTATTGATGTAAGATTGATTTGTTTAATGTGGAATTACACTTGTATCATGCTTAGATATCATGTTTTTGAGTTGTTTTTACATGGATTTGGGCTTGGGAATGAGAGGAAAACGTTTGCATCTTGGAGCCATTTTCGGACTGCCTAAGTAAGCCCAGACAGCTCATGCGGCCTCAGGTTCCGCACGAGCGCCCAAGATTTAAGCCTAAACCCACTCCTCACTATGCGCTCAAGCGATGGCCATTTCCGCACGTGCGAAGCCAGACCACTCGAGTGATTGGACCGGCCGAACGTGCG
This sequence comes from Camellia sinensis, assembly GCF_004153795.1. Lineage (NCBI taxonomy): Eukaryota > Viridiplantae > Streptophyta > Magnoliopsida > Ericales > Theaceae > Camellia > Camellia sinensis. The sequence continues at coordinate 317,767 of NW_021027273.1, read as the reverse complement.
GCCCAACAAGAAAAAAATTGTGTTGTTTTGTCTTGCTACCCCCAGCCTCCAGAATGCGTTCTTAACCTTATTTAGCCCCTTTTGGGAGTGAAATGATGAATAGAAACTCATTAAATAAGGTTGTGAATAATGAAATAAAAGAGTACAATTGAAGTAAATTACTTATCGAATATGTGTGTGACATGTTTGGTGTAGGTCGTGTGCCGAAGGAAACGCCACAAGATCGATCCCACTGTGAGTAATAATATCATATTTATATGTTCGTTATTGTGTACCTTGAACTATGAACGGTGAATGGTGCCAACATTGTGATTTGTTTGAAATGAGAGACCTCATTAATATTATATGACATGTTAGGCCCGAGGCCATTTTGAAATATGATTGGGCCCGACACCTTTTTGTTATATGTTGGGCCTGAGGCCATTTTGAAGTATGATTGGGCCTAAGGCCATTTTGTTTATACAATTTTGAGTATTGCGAGAACCTTATAGCTATCTATTTACATTGTTTTACTATATTGTTATTCATTGAGCTTCGATCATCAATTTTATGTATGCACATGTAGGTAATCCGCAACATGGAGTACACCCCTAGAGTCAGCTTCAGGAGCCATTCTTTTTGAGACCTAATTGAGTCACACCTCCGAGATGGAGTTTCATTTTTGACTCACATCATACTTTGACTTTATTTTGTTTTTGCTATTGTGGTCTTAGGTTTGTAAAGGGTCCAATGTGCAAATGTGAGTCCCAAGGCTCCAATGTGCACAACGGGTCGGCTTCCTCACAAAATAAGAAGCAAAATTTGGGAACTTCCAACACTTCGAGTTCTACCCGTGATTCGGCACCAACTTGTTTAGAGTGTGGAAAGAAGCATCGGGGGGTTTGTTATCGAGCATCAGGAGTTTGCTTTAATTATGGAAACACGGGATGGTGAGAGATTGTCCTATGTTTAGGCAACAAAAAGGGAATAGGCCAACTGCTAGTTCAGCCAGTTCCACTCCTACAACAAAGACCCCTGTAAGGCCTACTACTTCTAGAGACAACGTTAGGCAAGAGAGAGTCTTTGCTCTTGTTCCAAGTGATGTCCAAAATTCAGATGCTGTGGTTTCAGGTATGCTTTCCATCAATGGCCAACCTGCTCATGTGCTACTTGATTCGGGTTCCACCCATTCCTTTGTTTCAAAAACATTAGCTCCTAATTTGAATAGATCTATGGAACCCTTGAATTATGTGTTATGTGTGTCTCTCCCATCCGGAGACTATGTGTTATGTGCTTCTATGTATCCTATATGCGAGCTTTTACTTGGAGATATTCCATTGTGTGCTAATTTGATGCCTCTTGAAATTGTACACTTTGATATAATTTTGGGAATGGATTGGTCAGCTAAGTATCATGCAACCATCGATTGTGTGTCTAAGCAAGTTGTTTTCCACCCACCGGGTCAGGATAAGTTTACTTTTGTGGGACATGGGGTGGTCCCTCCGCCCTATTTGTTATCAACTATAAAAGCTTGTAAACTACTTCAGAAGGGTTGTAGGGGTTATTTGTGTAGTATTTTGCATGTAGAGACAACTGAGGTAGGTGTTGAAAATATTCAGATTGTTAAGTGAGTTCCTGAATGTAATTCCCGAAGAATTGCTAAGGGACTTGATAGATCGTGAGATTGAATTTGTCATTAATATTGTACCAAGTACTCAACCTATTTCCAAGGCTCTGTACAGAATGTCTCCAGCAGAAATGAAGAAATTGAAAATACAGTTATAAGAATTGCTTGACAAAGGATTCATTTGACCGAGTACATCGTCATGGGGCGCACCCGTTTTGTTTGTGAAGAAGAAGGATGGGATCCTTCAGTTGTGTATTGATTATTGAAAACTTAATAAGGTAACGATGAAGAATAAATATCCTTTATCAGGAATTGATGATTTGTTTGACCAATTACAAGGGGCACAAGAGTTTTCAAAAATTGACTTGAGATCTGGGTACCATCAGTTGAAAGTCAAAGCAGAGGATATTGAGAAGACCACTTTCCGAATCAGGTACAACCATTATGAATTTTTAGTTATGTCATTTGGGATTACGAATGCACTGGCAGCTTTTATGGATTTAATGAATCGGGTTTTCAAACCGTACTTGGATGAGTTTGTGGTGGTATTCATTGATAACATTCTTATTTATTCGAAAAGTAGGGAGGAACATGAAAGACACTTGAGATTAATTTTTCAAACACTTAGGGACAAGAAATTATATACTAATTTGAAAAAATGTGAATTTTGGTTGAATGAAGTTGTGTTTTTGGGACATGTAATTAACAAAAATGGTGTGTCTGTCGATCCGCAAAAGATAAAAGCTATTGTGAATTGGCCTGCTCCTACCAATGTTACAGAAGTACATAGTTTTATGGGTTTAGTCGGTTATTATCGAAGATTTGTTAAAAATTTCTCTAAGATTGCAGTGCTGTTTACCCAATTGACTCAAAAAGGTGTTCCATTTGAGTGGACAGAATTGAGGGAGCCTGTTTTCCAAGAATTAAAGACAAGGCTCACAACAACACCGATCCTCGCCTCACCATCGGGTACAGAAGGGTTTATTGTTTATAATGATACTTCTCATAAGGGTTTGGGGTGTGTACTTATGTAGAATGGAAGGGTAATTGCGTATGCATCTCGGTAATTGAAACCGCATGAAAAGAATTACCCTACACATGATTTGGAATTAATTGCTGTGGTATTTGCATTGAAGATATGGCGGCATTATCTTTATGAAGCAACATGTGAAGTTTACATCGACCACAAGAGCCTCAAGTATTTCTTTACTCAATAGGAGCTTAATATACAACAAAGACAGTGATTAGAACTCATCAAGGATTATAACTTGCAGATTCATTATCATCCCGGTAAAGCCAACACGGTAACGGATGCTCTTAGTAGAAAGTCAACAGGAAACTTAGCATGTTTGTTTACGGAGCGGAATGAACTATTACTTGACTTAGAAAGAATGGAGGTGGAAATTGTGCTACATAAATGGGATGAAATGTTGGCCGCAATGACCGCATAACCAGTTATTATTGAGGAAATTGAACAAAGGCAATTAGAGGCTGAATTTCTCAAAAAAGTATATGATAAGATGGAATTAAAACCGAGACTTAGATTCTCTGTGGAAGCTCAAGTGTTAAAGTTCAAGGGAAGATTGTGGCCTTGTTTGGTTTGTGTTTCCCAAAAATTTTTGGGAAAAATTCTCTACAAATAAGTTTTCAAAAGTAATCAAACCAAACAAATTTCTCCAAAAAAATTTCCCAAAACTTGTTTAGTTTACAAGTTTTCCAAACAAATCTCCCTCTTATACACATCAAATCAATCACTTTTTCCAAAACTCTCTCTCAAAATAATTTTCCAAAACATCTTTTGAAAAAAATCAAACCAAACAAATTTTTGTACTTTTTATCTCTAAAACCCATCTCCCAAACTCAAACCAAACATACTCTGTGTGTTCCAAATGTCCCCAAAGTTAAAGGAAGAGTCTTGGAAGAAGCTCACAAGTCCAGGTTTGCTATGCATCCCGGGAATACCAAAATGTACCAAGATCTCAACTAAGCCTTTTGGTGGCCTAATATGAAAAGAAAAATTGCGGAATTCATTTCAAGGTGCCTTCAATGTCAACAAATGAAAGCGGAGCACCATAGACCGGTGGGGTTACTTCAACCTCTCCCTATTCTAGAATGGAAGTTGGAGCATATAATTATGGATTTTATTGTGGGCTTACCTTGAACACCCCGAGATATGCATTCTATATGGGTTGTTGTGGATAGATTGACTAAATCTGCTCATTTTTTGCCTGTGAAGATTGTTTATAATGCTGATCGACTTGCTACTGTGTACATTGCTGAGATTATTTGATTGCACGGTGTTCCGGTTTCCAGTGTGTCGGATAGAGATTCTAAGTTTGTGTTAAGCTTTTGGCAAAGCTTACAAAAAGCACTGGGGACGGAGTTGAGGTTTAGTATCGTATTTCATCCACAAACCGATGGACAATCTAAAAGAACTATACAGATGTTGGAGGATATACTTCGAATGTGTGTTTTGGATTTTTGTGAAAGTTAGGAAACTCATTTACCTTTGGCTAAATTTGCTTATAACAATAGTTTCCACTCCAGTATTGGAATGGCACCATATGAAGCTTTGTATGGAAGAAAATGTTGAACTCCGATTTGTTGGACTAAGGTTAGGGATAGGTCGTTGATTAGGCCTGAAATTGTGCAAGTTACTACAGAAAAGATTCAAATCATCTAACAGAGATTGAAAACTGCTCAAAGCCGACAAAAGAGCTATGTGGATCAAAGAATGAAAGACTTGGAATTTGAAGTTAGGGATCATGTTTTTGTCAAAGTCACTCCAATGAAAGGGCACACAAGATTTAGGAAAAAACAGAAATTATCACCCCGATACATAGGGTCGTTTCAGATTTTGGAAAGATCGAGTCCGGTTGCCTATCGGATTTTTTTACCACCGAGTATGGAGCAAATGCACAATGTGTTTCATGTATCAATGTTTTAAGGCTACCTTTGGGACCCTTCCCATGTTATTGACGATCATCAAATTGTGCTAGATGATGATATGGCTTATGAGGAGAAACCTCTTCGAATCCTTGATCGACAAGTCAAATAACTAAGGAACAAGACTATCCCAATGGTAAAAGTGGAATGGAGGGAACATCATGGAAACAAAGTCACTTGGGAACTGGAAGAAAAAATGAGGCAACGATATCCAAAATTGTTTTTAATTTGAGGTAAACAAGTTCGGAGGACCAAACTTTCTAAAGGAAAGGAGACTGTGATAATCCAACCCGTACTATACTTCATTATGCATGTGATTATGTGGTTGATATGAATTTACAAATTTAAGTATGTGAATTATGTGAATTTGGAAAAATATCTGTTGAAAGTAGGAATATTTGTTGCAATTGAGACTTTGAGCTGAAATTAAAGGCCTTAGATGCGCGATAAACAAAAATCGAATTCATATCTATGATTAGCATGATTTGTAGAGCTTACGGCGAAATTTTGAAAAATTATGATTCGTAATGATTTAGTCATGTTTTATGAGTTGGGTTATATATGTGTGTTTAGCCTTATTGTTCTTCATTTGTTGCTTAAAAGCCCTAGAGAGAGAGTGGAAAAGAAAGCTAAGGATTTGAAGAAAATCAAAGGGCAAACCTTAGATTTGAGTTGAGGTATGTTAATTTACTTACAAACTTTGTCTCTAACTCATCTTTGTCAAGAAATCATGAAGAAATTAGGAATTTTGAGCTAGGGTTTGGAGTTGTGTAGTGACTAGAGCTAAAGGCATAAAATTGGACCTTAATGTCTACACCATTGTTTGATTTGAGTTTACTTTTATGATTGATCCATGAAACAAACCCTGGATGGTTCATACAAACAAGATTTGTGAGAAAATCATTCATAAATATATGTATTTTAAACTTATGTATGTAAACCATGAAATTATGAAAAGATAAGACCATGAAATTGTTGTTGATGCAAGATTGATATGTTTAATGTGGAATTACACTTGTATCATGCTAAGATATCATGTTTTTGAGTTGTTTTTACATGGATTTGGGCTTGGGAATAAAAGGAAAACGTTTGCATCTTGGAGCCATTTTCAGACTGCCTAAGTGAGCCCAGATAGCTCGTGTGGCCTCGGGTTCCACACGAGCGCCCAAGATTTAAGCCTAAACCCACTTCTCACTGTGTGCTTGAGCGGCGGCCATTTTCGCACGTGCGGAGCCAGACCGCTTAAGCGGCTGGACCAACCACACGTGCGGTTAAACAAGGAAAAAAATTGTGTTATTTTGTCTTACTACCGCCGACCTCCGGAATGCGTTCCCAACCATATTTAGCCCCTTTTGGGAGTGAAATGATGAATAGAAACTCATTAAAGAACGTTGTGAATAATGAAAGAAAAGAGTACAATTGAAGTGAATTACTTATCGAATATGTGTGTGACATGTTTGGTGTAGGTCGTGTGTTGGAGGAAACGCTACAAGATCGATCCCACTGTGAGTAATAACACCATATTTATATGTTCGTTATTGTGTACCTCGAACCATGAACAATGAATGGTGCTGACATTGTGATTTTTTTGAAATAAGAGACCTCATTAATATTATATGACATGTGCAACGTTGGGCCCGAGGCTGTTTTGAAATATGATTGAGCCCGAGGCCGTTTTGTTATATGTTAGGCCCGAGGCCGTTTTGTTATATGTTGGGCCCGAGGTCGTTTTGAAGTATGATTAGGCCTAAGGCCATTTTGTTTATATGATTTTAAGTATCATGATAATCTTATGGCTATCTAGTTACATTATTTTACTTTATTATTACTCATTGAGCTTCGCTCACCCAATTTTATGTATGCACATGTAGGTAATTCGCAGCATGGAGCACACCCCTAGAGTCAGCTTCAGGGGCCATTCTTTTTTAAACCCAATTGAGTCACACCTCCGAGATAGAGTTTCATTTTTAACTCACATCATACTTTGACTTTATTTTGTTTTTGCTATTGTGGTCTTGGGTTTGTAAACGTTATGCACAAATTTCTTTCGATACTTAATATATTCTTTTTGCATGGGCATGTAAATGATGTGAATGTGTTACATTTTGCTCATATTGGTATAGCTCAATGGACTCATTCTTTTGTTGTATACTTCCGTTTTTGGCCCTATTACTATAATTACTCTGTATGTTTGTTTGAAGCCGAAGGTAATCAAGTGATTACCTGCCGGTTATGACTCAAACTTTTAGGGGTGGGTTCAGGTCAAGACATAATGGTCAAACCAAAGAAAATGAAAAGGCGGCAGAGATCACTACCTAAGCCAGTCTTGTCAGGGGAATTGACAGTAATCACACTTAGTTCTTTTTCTTATTTCTCAAGCACAAAAACCCCAACCCAATTTCTTGCTGATTTATTTTAAGGATTAAAGATTAAAAACCCTACATTTATTTTCTCACTGTAAGGTCATGAACAAGTATGTGGAGATGAAGTAGTAATCACCTTCATAGGTTTTGTTAGGGTTTTTGGAAGAGAGGTTTTTTAGGGTGTAGCAATGTGGGGGGTGTGTATTCAATTAAATGGGAACGTTTTCACAAAGATCATCTTGATATAATTTGGGGCGATAAAAAGAAATTTTAAGGGTTTTAAAATTTATAAGAGGGGGTCCAAAGAAATTGAGGTCTAAAATAATTGATGGGGTACTAATATCAGAACTCAAAAATAAATAGGGGCGCTCAGCTCATAAATCTAAATTTGAATTTTATTTGGCTATAGATCTAGGCTCTCAAATAGTTTGGCCATAAGGAAAAACTTAGGTAAAATGACCAAACTACCATATATATATATATATTCTTGTTATACACGTTTCCAAACTCAGCTCTCATTTCTCAAAACCTCTATCTCTTTTTATCTCATCTCTCTCTCCTTTCCTCCGCTCACTTTGCGCCTTCTTCGCCTCTGTCATTGTCATCGGCGTCTTTATCGTCTTCAACGGCGGTGGCGGTGTTGATATTCTCATGCTGTCTCCTCCTCCACTGCCATGACCATTGCTGCTGACGCCACCACCCCCGTCTCTTCCTCTAGTCGTCATATTCTTTTCCAGTCTTCATTACTAATGTTTTCTTCCCTAGTCCACCTTATTCTCTGATCAAAACCCTAGATCACCGTCGTGAACGGCCACCAAACCCTAGATCTCATTTCCAACCTCCCAAAGCAGCTTGTCATCACAAATTTAGGCGCAAATCTCGGTCAGATCTATAATCGACTGTAGATCTGGTATCTCTTGGTAGAGTTTACCAAAAATGTTAGCTGCTGCTGTCTTGGACGTGACTTAAAAGGCACTTTTTGCTACTGATGATGATGATATCTATTGATATTATAGTAATTTTCTTTTCATCAATTTGAATTTGATTTTTGAGTTATGGAATTGTTTTTCTATGCTTATGATCCAATTTGACAACAATTTGAAATTTTTATTTCTATTTTAAGGTTTATTTTTTTTGCTATTGATGATGATACTCCAAATACTCCAAGGAAAGGGCTGCTTCTGATGGAAACTAGAGGAAAAATTGTTGAATTTGACACACTAGTGGACCCAGAAATACAACATTTATTAATAACACTCTAGTACACAAAACACTTGTACACAATCACACACTAATACACTTCACTTATCCACTCACACATACATTCAAGCACTCACACTTTGTGTCTTCCTCACACAAGACCTTGAGACACCTCACATTAGATAGTGTTTGACCACTCACTTTGGACTCACTCTTCTTTCACTCAATTGTCCAATTGTCCAATTGCTTAGTACATGCACTCATCTCATATTTATACAAGGTAAAGAACTTTCTAGAATATCATACTATCCCTACACTCTAGAACAATCTAGATTACTCCAGTACATATTAGAGCTTTTTATTCTTCTCTAAAATATTCTACAACCTTCCGGAACTTTTTAGATTTCTCTAGTTTTCTCCAAATTTTTTTAATGTTCCAGAACCTTCTAGGATATTCTAGAATCTTCCGGATTTCTCTAGGTCTTTCCAAAATCTTCTAGATATTTCTGGAGTATTCTAGATTCATGTGGAAACTTCTAGAATATTCTAGAGAGAAGATTCTAGAGAGTGAGGAGAGTTAGTGATGACTCTCAACACTCCCCCTCCTCCCCCAAACACTAACTCTCTTTTTTGGATTATTTAACCATGCCACGTTGTTTTAGAAACTCTTCGTGAGTATATCTACACCCTAGTCCTCTACCACGATAAACTTTGTCTCTATCTCTTTCACTATTGACTTCTCTCTTTTGAAGTGATTTATTCTTCCATAGAACACCACGTCCTTGGCCAACTATAGGATTCTCATCCTCTAATTTAGATAGTGAATGCCATATTTGAATATATGTTGATGCATTAATATCTTCTTTTGTTGTCTTCCTCCAATTGTTAAATTTTGCTGTTTCCTGAAATGTTATTAGTTCCTTTATATCATCCATCTTAGCAAAGATTGCATCCTTGGGTTAGGTTGGCATTGCCTTGCAAATATTGGATGTTGTAACTTCATCACTTCTTCAACTACTTCTTCTTCTGCTTGCTTTCCCAACTTCTCTAGTAGGTGAGCTTCTGGATCTTTAAATGTTGAAGACTGAGACTCAATTGCAAGAATTCACTTATTTTTTATAGAGTGTGCATCCACCTCCTTTGTAACTGCATTGCACTGCTCATGTACGCCTTCATTGAAGTCTATCTCCTATTTTGAATCTGCTCTTTTGAATCTGCTTCAGTGACCACAAACATTGTAAAAGATGCTTCAAAATCTCATTCTTCTTCAAATTCTGGCTCTTCTTCTAAGTAACCTGGTTCCACGGTCTCGAACATTGCACATGAAGCTTAGAAATCCTATTCTTCTTCACTCTCATCTTGGTAACCATTAGATGTTACCATATTACCTTCAATTGGTCTTCTTCTTGACCGACAATCTTTTGCATAGTGGCCAATTTTGCCACATTTGAAACACTTTATGCTGCATCGTCCAAATCTAGTAACTCTTCGATCATTTTCATCATGTCAAACTCCCCCTCGTTGATAACTTTGATCATTTTGTGATTGTTCATCTTCTTATTTCTTTGATTTTTCATATTCTTGCCATTTTAGTCCATCTCTTTTCTTGCTACTAAATAACGCCTCTTCTTTGCTTTCATTCTTCAGTGTGACTCTAACTATTTGTTTTGCTAGAGTTTCTTGATTTGCCAATAGACTTTCGAGCTCAACCAGTGATGGTTGAGTGGACCATCCTCTAACAGCGGCCATAAGCCCACTATACTAGGGTCTTAAACCTCGAGTAATAATGCGCCTCATTCTTGACTCGCTAATTTTTCACTCGGGATCAAGTTGTGAAATTTCATTGCAAATACCTTAAGAAAATATTGGCTAATAGTCATTGATCCTTGTGTCACCGTTGCAAGCTCGTTCTCTAGATATTGAAGTCGTGCATCATTTATCTTCGAAAATAATGTCGTAAATGTGTCCCAGACTGCTTTTGGAGTAGTAGCCTCCCGAACATACTCCAATAACTCTTTCTGAATAGCTGTCCTTAACACGAACATCATTTTTCCAGCCTTCATCCGCCACTTTCACAAGGCCTTTGCATTTTCTTCTCCAGGTGATGTAGTTTTCGTGCCATCAACAATCTTCCACAGATCCTGTCCGTAAAGATATGCTTCGATGCATATTCGCCAATAATCATAATTATAATAATTTAATTTCTCTATACCACCAATGAAGTTTCCGAAATCAGCCATAACAACTGTGTTCGTTGACTTCAACAATCTCCTGTATCAATCTCAATCTCTCTTCATGTTGGTCCTTGAATGACCAAGCACTGATACTGTAGCAACCCGAATTTTTTTGTAAGCCTTTATTTATTTATTGTTACTTGATTTTATTTTTGGCTTTATTAATTGTGTAGTTATATAAGAATTTAATGTGGTATATAATTAATGTAATGTGTTAGTTAATTATAATTAATCTGAATATTTATATTTATATAAATATATATAAAGAAAATTATTGATATAGATTTTATATAAGATATTTATATTTATATATGTTATATTTGTGATTTATTTGTATAATATAATATAATAAGAAATTAGGTTATTATATATTTAGACTTAGGTTTATAATATAGTATAATATAAGAAGTCAATTAGGTTTAGAAGTTAAGAAGAAAAAAATAAAAGAGAGAGAGAGAGTAATCAAAGAACAAAAAAAAAAAGAGTTTTGTGTGTGTGGTTTTTGTGTGTGTGGTGTGTGTGTGTGAGAGAGAGAGAGAGAGAGAGATAGAGAGAGAAAGAGAGAGAGAGAGAGTAATTAAAGAACAAAAAAGAGAGTGCTGTGTGTGTGGCGTAAAACAGAGAGAGACCGGCGGGAGAGAGAAAAGGAAAAGAGAAAAAAAAATTAGAGTTTTGTTTTGGTGGCTCTATTAGTTCTTTAAATAATTCTTTGATCTTCAAAAAATTATTGTGAGTACAAAATCCACTTCCCTTGATTTATGTTTAATTCATTAGTTTTATTTATTTATTTTTATTTATTTGATATTGATTTGATTTTGTATTTGCATGTAGATGATTGATTGATTTTAATTATTTTGTTTAGTTGTGTATGTAAGGTTTAGGATTTTTAGTTGATTGATTGATTTTAATTATTTTAATTAGCTATATATGCCAGGTTTAGGGTTGTTATATGAATTTATTTTATGGTTGTAATCACACTCATGGTTATATGAAATTAAAATTAATTAGGAATCCATAGATAAACTCTTTATACTTCGCTATGACTCCATGAATTGTTGTTTTATTTGAGTGTTGGTGAGAAAGAATGTATAACAAAAAAAAAGTGAGGATTATGAGATTTATTTGAATACCTTAGGCTTGGCATTGTTATATTTGTTCTCATGAGTGAGATGTTTTGTATATGTATATTGTTGCTTCGTTCTCAAGAGTAAACGAGTGCTTTGATTTACGCGTGTACATATATCCTAACCATCCGGGAAATGTGGGTCAAACTCGGGACGATATCCCCGTGCAAGTTTGGCTTCGGAGCTGTGTTAAGTATACAGGAGGCACATGGGATATATGTGTAGGCCGGAAGTGGAGGCCGAAGTGGTGGAGTTAAAGTACAAAGTATTTAATTATGAGTTTATTGTTATAGTGTGAATTGTATTGATTTGTACATCTTGAAAAATGGTAAACGACCTCAATAAATTATGAAATTTGAGCAGAGGCATGTAAACGTGATTCTAGGCAACTTTTGTGTTTTAACTTTTTATTGGAAAGATCGATTAGAACTTATAATCGGATGATCTTAAATATTGTAGTTTTGATTCATTTTAGCAATGCAGCTTTTAGAGGCTGTTTTAACCTACGAAACGAGCTCATTTTTATTGGTTTCGCTTAAATTGAAGTAAAACATTATTCTGAACACTTTTCATGTTTTAAACTTTTTCGAAAAAATTCATCTTACGGTAGTTTCTTTTCATTTTCAGTTCTAGATTTTTCGCTCGAATTTCGGTTAGGATTTTCTATTAAATTTTTCTCTCAACCTGTTCAGTTTCTACTAAATTCGTTTGCGTTAATTTTAAGGAAATTTGATTCTGTACAACTTTTGTTCTTTGAGTTTTGGTCAATTCGAATTATTTAAGTATAAAACGGTACATTTTTATACTTCTTCAACAAGTTACTTATGATTAAATTATACTAACTTTATTTTTATTGTAAAATGGTGGGTCTTACTAATTTTTTTATGCAGGGCTGACCCACCATATTTTTACTTCTATATTGTTTATTTTATAGTCAATTTATATTTCGTTATGTACAGGAAATAAACTAAATACCACAGTATCTCGGAAAACTACCCATTCGTCTCGGTGCAGTTGGAACTATTTGTCTTGTCCTGTAACAAGAATTAAATGTATTTTTGTTTGTGCCTGGTGGACACGTGGGTGTTAAATCTTGTACTCATACCAGTATCCTTGTATACTGACCCGTTTTGTCTCTTGGCAACTCGGGTGCATTCTGTTTGAGCGCAGCCAAGCCTTCCTTTGCAGGATTAGTTGAGGCTATGGTGATGACAAGAAATAACTATGATCGTAGGACATATCATTTGGACTTCTTTTATTTTCTTGAGCTTAGAGTTGATATTAGTTTATGTATTTATTATTTTTTTTTATGACCTTGGTATTTGATAATTTGGTATGGTTTGTAACTTTACATAATTTAAGTTGTTTTGACTAGTTGTTGCTACCTTAATGTTGAAGTATTGATTAGTTATGAAATTATGGTGGATGGTTTGGTTGGCATTTTTTTTTTTGTTTCACCCGTAGGATTTGGATGATGGAATATTAAATGGGATTTAGTCCTAATTTAATATTTAATTGTCCAAATTTTGGGGCGTAACAGATACCAAATTGTTGAGTTTGACACACTGGTGGACCCAAAAATACAACCTTTATTAATAACACTCTAATACACAAAACACTTGTACACAATCACACACTAATACACTTCACTTATCCACTCACACATACATTCAAGCACTCACACTTTGTGTCTTCCTTACACAAGACCTTGAGACACCTCACACTAGATAGTGCTTGACCACTCACTTTCGACTCACTCTTCTTTCACTTAATTATCCAATTGTCCAATTGTTTAGTATATGCACTCATCTCATATTTATACTAGTTAAAGAACTTTCTAGAATATACTCATACTTTCCATATACTCTAGAACATAGATTACTTTAGTACATATTAGAGCTTTCTATTATTCTCTAAAATATTCTAGAACCTTTAAGAACTTTCTAGATTTCTTTGGTTTTCTCCAAACTTCTTTAATGTTTTAGAACCTTCTAGGATATTCTAAAATCTTCCGAATTTCTCTAGGTCTTTTCAGAATCTTCGAGATCTTTCCGGAGTATTCTAGATTCATGTGTAAACTTTTAGAATATTTTAGAGAGAAGATTCTAGAGAGTGATGAGAGTTAGTGATGACTCTCAACAAGATTATGTTTTTTTTTTTTGCTATTGATGATGACCTTATATTTGAAACATATTGTTGTTGTTGTTGATGATGATGATGATTGCAACAGATAGACATAGTAAGGCTGGTTTGATTGCTTTGCAAAATTTGCACAAATAAAATTTCGATAGTAAATTTGTATTGATAAAATTATTGAACAGACAAAAGATTGGATAGGAAAAATTTGGACATATAGAAAATTTGCATAGAGAAAATTTATATAGAAAAAATTGAATAGATAGAAAATTTTCATAGGAAAATTTTAAACAGATAAGGAGAATTTTGAACAGATAGGAAAATTTTGAACAAATAGGGAAATTTTTTGAACAGATAGTCAACAAAAAGTCAAATAGATAAAAAAAATCAAGTGGTAAAATTGAAACAAAATGTCTTATACTAAAAAAAATGAAAAGCATACTAATCTATTTCAAAATTTAAATTTCAGGATCACTAAATATGGAAAGCAATCAATTAATTTAAATTTATAATTGACACAATATAAATTTAAAATTATAATGATCTATCCCATGATTTATAAGTTTTAAATACAAATTTAAAATTATCATAATTAGCTCATAATTTTTATATTTAGGAGCAATAAGGGTGACGTTGAGATTATTTATATATTTTACAAAAGAATGCTTTTAAGAAAAGATATTATAAAAGTTTCAAAACGTAATACAAAATCTATATATTATTATAATTGAAAAACGTTGTCACCCTCTTAAAGCTTAAAGTTGCAGTTCTTTTTTTATTTTTTATTTTTTGATTTTGTCTAATTTTTGTTAATATGTGTCACAATATGATTGGTTTATAAATTAATATTATATTCTTAAAATAAAATTTTAAATTTAGATTGTTCCTTAAATTATGTTACCAGAATAAGATCAAAATTCTTTCCTTAATTTGTGCATCTTTTATTAAATTATAAAATAAAATTTTAAATTTAAATTATTTTCTAAATTATGTTACTATAATTATAATGAAATCAATATTCATATGTGTCATAATATTATTGGTCTAAATACAATATGTTGTTAAATACACGTATTCCAATTATTAATCATTATTAAAAGTTTATATTTTTATTTTTTGTCATTTTTTATTTTAAATTTTATAAAAAAAATTATGCCCATCTAAACTATAAGGACTTAAACAATAAATTTTTTTAATACAAATTTTTTTGTAACAAAATACAAAACTATTAAGAAAATGAATGATTTTTTTAACAATTGCCAAATATAATGGATTTTATTAATTTTTTTTATTTATCTCAATTGTCAGTTAAAAAAATTAAAATAAAAAAATATTTTTTTTTGACTTAAATAGTTAAGAAGTGACTTTTACTAAAATCAAATAGAAATAAATATTTTTTTTTTCTATTAAAAGTGATAGTTGGTGAAACCTATTTTTTTTGGAAAATGTCTCGTAACTCAAATTTTGTTGCTCAAAAGTGGCTTAAATGGCCAAAACGACGTCGTTTTGGCCATTTTTATGTTGTTCTGTACTCAAAACGACGTCGTTTTGGCCATTTGAGCCACAAAATTTGAGCTACATAGCATTGTCGATGCTACATACCCATAGTTTTACTCACAATGATGTGATAAGGGAGTTGGGCCGCATCCCCATGTCATTAAGTGTATAGCAAATCAAGAGTTGACACACACACATATATATTTTGAATGGAAGAGTTGTATAGACACCCATTTTTTACCGCTCTTAAAACTTAAGCGCTTCATACGGAGCACTCAATGATGAAAGTTATATTATGCAAATCGTTCGGATCTTCAGCAAAAGAATTTGGTTTTGAGCTCTAATCCCAAACCTTACACCTCATTTTGGCCAAACTATTTTAGACCTTAAAACCCTTTTTTCAAAATATTTTTCCAAATGTTTCTACGATATACCGAGGGTCACATTTCGATTAAAATATTGCACTTTTTAGTAAACCGAGTAAGGACAAAGTGAAAATCAATGGAAGGGAGGTAAGATCTTTGAAAAATCTTTAAAAACATATTATTTATAGGTTTGAAGGTGGAAGGAAATAGGAGAGGATGGAAGAAAACTAGTTGGGGAAAAAGTTGAGCATCAAACCATTAAGAAAGATATGAACAACATTCACTAAATTAAAAATATCTCTTTGTACACTTAGAATTTAGATGTGAGGCCACCACTATTAGAAAGTAGACTTCTGAGGCTTCAATTTAGACTTAAGAATCACCTAAAATCGAGTCCGAATGAAGGAGATATGCCCGTTTGAAGTCGGGACTTGAAAATATATTTTTTTTTGCAAATAGCTGGTCGGCCAATTAAGTGGCTAGCCGGCCAATTGATGAAAAATCCGGCCAATTAGAGTGGCCGGCCGGCCATGTTTCCCGGCAGACAGATATTTAGCTGCCAGCTATCCCCCCATGTGCATATGCTGCACCAGCTATCTTTTTCTTGATATTTCCAATTGGAGAAGCTCATTTTCTATAAATAAAGGGCCTTCCCTTTGCTTTTAAGGTTGCAAAATCAATTTCCAAGAGCTTTTGAAAAAAAACCAAAAATCTTCTCTACCCTCTCAAATATAGATACAAATTAGATACACCATTGGAGCTTAGAACTTGGCTTTTTTTGTTGAGATTTCAACTGCTTTGAATCAAGTTTACATAACCAGGAACATCATCTCTTCAAGAGATATAACCTTTTCCATCTTCTCTACCCTCTCAAAAATCTTCTCTACCCTCTCAAATATAGATACAAATTAGATACACCATTGAAGCTTAGAACTTGACTTTTTTTGTTGAGATTTCAACTGCTTTGAATCAAGTTTACATAACCAGGAACATCATCTCTTCAAGAGATATAACCTTTGCCATCTTTCTCTTTGTTTACACCACTCTTTTCTTCACTTTTTCTTGCTATTTGTACACTGTTTTCGACTGGTTCTAAGTGCTGGAACTTGTGATTTAAGAGCTACCAAAGGTGGAGGGGTTAATCGCTCTTGCTTAAACCTGATTCCATAGCTCATATCCTTGTTCTTCCCACTTATTTCTCTAATTTTAGCCACTGTTTTTGGGTTGTTTTGGACTATTTTCAGAGGCTAAAATATGTGATTTGAAGTTGTAAAAAGTGGAAGGGTTAGCCACTGTAACAACCCTGACCTACAACTACGCGTTAAACCATGATTAAGAATGCTTAATAAGTGATTAAGATGAAATTGTGAATTAATTGCATGTATGTTACATTATTTGTGTTTATCTCTGTCTATCATAGAAATATCTATTTGAATTTTTATTGATTTTGCAAATTGAAGGCCTTATCGGTATCCAAACACGGAATTGACTCAAGTTATATGTTATTTGGGATTTTTAGAATTTTATGATAGGTTTAATTGGAATTCGATTCAGAACGAATTAATTAGAATAATTAATAGCCATTGCTTAACTAAATTAGAGTTAATTAGCCACTTTTAATTGAGCCTATATAAGACTCCTACATGAGCCTCAACTCACCTCTTTTCTTCATTTTGTTGTATCAAATGAGAGAGAGGGTCAGAAGAGTGAGATTAGAGTCAAGTTGGAGGAGAATTAAGATCAAGCTAAGGGAGTTGCTAGGAATTGAAGGATTGAACTTGAATCAAGCCTATTGAGTCTAAATTGGAAAGCCTAGGTATGAATCCAACCTCTAAGCGATAGGATTGTGACAAAAGAACATGAATTCAAGAGAATTGGAAGTTTAAATACAAGAATGAAACTTAGATGTGGGAATTAAGCAAGATTCATGCATGCATGCACATTTTCTTGCATTTTAAGTTTAATTGTTAAGAATTCTCACATGCATGCACCAAGTATTCCATAGTTTTGAGAATTCATCATGTTTTCCATCAATTTACCTCATTTGATCATGTTTTGGAAGCTTCGAAGTTGCATCTTCACACGCATTAAATGTTTTCACAATTTCAAGTTTGAGTTTTAAATAATTGACAAAGCTTTTGGGCGTAATTTTGCAAAATGGTTTTGAATTCATGATGTTTCCCAAGTTTACACAAGTTTCCTTAAGTTTTGGGCCTAGAAGAATGTGAGTTGTAGCTTTGAATTTGAGTTTTGGACTTGGGAGTGCAATTTGAAAATTCCAGAATTCGACTTCTCTGTTCGAGCGACAAATCCTGCGCTCAAGCGACTACCTTTGTTTTTACACCCCCGTTCGAGCGACCAACAGTTGGCTCGAAGCGTGAAATACATGCTCCCAGAAGTTCACATGTTTTGTAGACCGCTCGAGCGACCATCGAGCGTGTGTTAAGCGGAAAAATCTCGCAACCAGTACTTTTGTAGAGTTTACAGACTGCTCAAGTGAAGGAAGTTGCGCTCGAGCGACCGATCACATGTTTGAACCTCCGCTCAAGGAAAGGAAGTTGCGCTCGAGTGAGGCCCTTGTTTTCAGCATATTTGCCTAAATGTTATCAAGTACCTTTTTGCATCCTCATTGCATCCTAATCATTCCTAGGCTAAGATTAAGACATAATAATGAGGATAAAGGCTAGAAACACACTAAGAAATAAACGAAATGAGTTAAGGATTATTCAGGTGTCTGTTTCAAGTATGTATTTGTTATGTTTGTGTAGGTCATGAGCCGTGAGCTATTTCATTTGCCTGCTTTGTCTGCCAACTCTGGAGCCATCAGTGAGTAATAACTTTATAAAGTTATGTTTAACTTTAATTATTTTTCGATGATATGAAATGATCAGTTGTATCAGACGAGAGGAAGGGTGAGAAGAGTGAGATTAGCGTCAAGTTGGAGGAGAATTAAGCTCAAGCTAAGTGAGTTGCTAAGAGTTGAAGGATTAAACGTGAATCAAGCCAATTGAGCCTAAATTGGAAAGCCTAGGTATGAATCCAACCTTTAAGCGATAGGATTATGACAAAAAGAACATGAATTCAAGAGAATTGGAAGTTTAGATACAAGAATGAAACTTAGATGTGGGAATTAAGCAAGATTCATGCATGCATGCACATTTTCTTGTATTTTGAGTTTAATTGTTAAGAATTCTCACATGCATGCACCAAGTCTTCCATAGTTTTGAGAATTCATCATGTTTTCCATCAATTTACCTCATTTTATCATGTTTTGGAAGTTTTGAAGTTGCATCTTTACACCCATTAAATGTTTTCACAATTTCAAGTTTGAGTTTTGAATAATTGACAAAGCTTTTGGGCTTAATTTTGCAAAATGGTTTTGAATTCATGATGTTTCCCAAGTTTACACAAGTTTTCTTAAGTTTTGGGCCCAGAAGGATGTGAATCGTAGCTTTGAATTTGAGTTTTGGACTTGGGAGTGCAATCTGGAAATTTCAGAATTTGACCTCTCCACTCGAGTAACAGATCCTATGCTCGAGCGACCAACAGTTGGCTCGAGTGTGAAATACATGCTCCCAGAAGTTCATATGTTTTGCAAACCGCCCGAGCGACAAAAGTTAGCGACTGTCGAGCGTGTGTCGAGCGAAAAAAATCTCACAACTAGTACTTTTGTAGAGTTTACAGACCGCTCGAGTGAAAAAAGTTGCGCTCGAGCGACGGATCACATGTTTGAACCTCTGCTCGAGCGAAAGAAGTTGCGCTCGAGCGAGGCCCCTGTTTTCAGCATATTTGCCTAAGTGTTATCAATTACCTTTTTGCATCCTAAGCATTCCTAGGCTAAGATTAAGACATAATAATGAGGACAAAGGCTAGAAACACACTAAGAAAGAAACGAAATGAGTTAAGGATTATCCGGGTGTGTGTTTCAAGTGTGTATCTATTATGTTTGTGTAGGTCACACACCATGAGTTATTTCATTTGCCTGCTTTGTCTGCCAACTCTGGAGCCATCAGTGAGTAATAACTCTGTAAAGTTATGTTTAACTTTAATTATTTTCCGATGATATGAAATGATCAGCATTTTGAAATGCTATGTTTTATATGAATGAATGATCGCCCAATTGCTGACATGTATTCGTGGCATCCCTAACGTAATGTGATATTTGTTAGCTATTACCCGGTATCGGAGGTTCCTTTGGAACTGACAAGTATGGTGGCCCTTCTCCGGGGGTAATAATATCGTGGTCTCATGGCCCTTGCCTGGGAATAATAATACCGTGGTCCCATGGCCCTTGCCCGGGTGTAACAATACCGTGGCTCAAGTATGTTACAAGTTCTTGGTACCGGAGGTTCCTTTATGGAATTGACAAGTATGACCTTAAATGCTCTATATTTGATCTGTTAACGTTATTGGATGTACCATGTATAATCAAGCATGAATTCGAATTTTTGTTTATGATATGAACAAGAATATGAATCTACTTAAAGAACATAAACCAATTGCTACTCTGAATTCTGATTTCTAAATTTGGCATGGGACATCATTCATTAAACCTCTTTACTCTATTATTATTCATTGGGCTTTCGCTCACTATTCATATTATGTATGTAGGTGAGCAGGCGCGTGACCAGGCCTAAGCTGTTGCCTGGAGAGTTTTGGGTCAGCTAGCCACCGTGCCTTTTGGGGAGGTTCCCATTTAAGAAGTCAAGTTTTGTGGACCATGCTTAGAGTTTGTCTTGTGAAGAACGTATTGTTTTGTTTTCATTCATCCGCACACCTTGTATGGTGTTACAAGACTTATGTGGATATGATGTCATAAATGTATATATTTTATACAAATTTTAAATTTCTGTCTCATGTATGTCAGCATAGCACAATGGACTACGTATATATATATATATATATATTTGCTTCCGCAGTCCCTAAGTATATGTTATTCTGTTTAGAGACCTCTAGTAATCCAAGGATTATTGGCCGGTTATGACGCTAAACCTATAAGCGCGGGTTTAGGTCGTGACAACCACCATTCCTTAGGCTTGCTTACTAGCTTTGTTTTCTTCAATTTTTACTCGCTTTTTCTAGTTTTTCCAATTAATTTTCAGCACTGTTTTTTTTAGTTTTTCGGACTATTTTAGTTGTTTATTTAATTTGTGTTTTGAATATTATGCTTGTATTGTTGTAAGTCTGCATATATTTGGCAATTTAGGCCTTAGACACCAATCTATTTGAGTTGATAGCTCTTATTCCATAGTTTTTATACATATACTCACACTTGTAATAATCATCTTTGTAACCTCCCTCATTTCTTGGTTTTCTTTGTTTAAGAGTCGTTTCAAACAATTGATTGTTGTTTTAGGCATGGGAAAAAGACCTTCCATACTTAATGGTTTAATCTCTTCGGAGATTCATTACCAGGGCATTACATCTCTCTCATGCTAAGCACAACTTCTTGTTTGACACTTCTCTTCATTAGTGGACATAATTACCACTTTTGGACAAAATGAATAAAGAATGGCAAGGTAATATAAAAAAAATTAAAATTGGAATAAAAATGGTAACAAGAGTAATAAAATTGGTTTGGGTTCAATCGAACATTAATTGAACCTATTGTGCCTCAAGTCATTACATACTCTTTAGTGATGTTAATGATTCGAGAAGTAATGTCTATCACTTCCCTTGAGATAACTCCATGATAGAGGGATGGTTTTGTTAGTCTTTAATTTCTATTTATTGAGCCTTTGTCCTATCGGTTCATTGATCATCATGCAACAACTTTGCAACAATTGATGGTTTATGAATCCAGTCTACTCCTCTTTTGATCAGATTCATGATAGGGAGAGGCAAAAAGGACAAACATCTCTTGGAAACACTCTGCTTTTGCTTTGTTTCATTTCTGTGGCAGCAAGGAAGTACCCAAAACCAGTGGCCGGCCAGCCAACGTTTTGCCCCAGCCGACCACTTTCCAAGGCCGGTCGGCCACCTTATTTTGTGCGAACAGCGTCATTTTCATGGCAGAACAGAGCAGAAGTTGAGGCAAAAACAGAATAATTTTCTAATTACAAACAAAATAGATTATGATAGCAAAACAGAGAGGTTTCCGGGAGGACGTTCTCATTTGTGCGCGTGCGACGCTTCACTTCCCGTGGTCCCTTTAAAATGAATGCTTTGATAGTAGTATGTTAAATTAATTAGATTTGTTCGAAATTGTAATAGCTAGTTAAATTTAGTTATTTGTAATAGCTAGTTAAATTAGTTAATTTGGTATTGTAATAATTAGTTTAAATTCGGACATTCGGACCCTCTTGTATGAGGGCAAACTTGTAATATTGTATATGTCTTCCAACCCCTATTTCTTTCTCCCTTTTATTTATATGCTTATAATGGTAGCATCATGTTTTACATTTTCATATCATTGCCATGCCTTGTATACATTTTTGCATGCATTGGGTTCGATTCATCATTTTAAACTTATTGTTATTTCCTACTTAATTGAATACGTGCGCTAAACACATGCTTTAAGTTAAGCCATATGTCACTTTAAGAAACCGAACCTAGTAGTTGCATTAGTCACTTGCATATTAGAACATGCATTTTTCTAATTGTTTTATTTCCTTTGGCTTGCCTCGGAGTACTAAGTGAACATTTCTTGCTTTAGTGCATGTTTATGTTGTCATATCAAGCATATCACTATGAGGCTACGTGCTTATTTGATATATCTCTTGAATGCTTATGGATGAAGGCTATTTGCTTAAATTGGGATGCTTTGATTAACGTATATATGAGCTTGCTTTTTCAAGTAGCACATATCTAAAACTCTTTTTAAATAAGCATGAAATCAAAACATTCTAAAGTAAGCAGAATAGTCTATACTTGTGTGCCTCATATAGTAAAGTTAGCCTAATAAATCGGAATAAGAGCATATAATGTACATACAAATCATATCATGATTAGTAGAGGCCAATCTTTGATTGGGTGAGTGGGGTGCTCAATTCATGACCTTCCCCTTTCATCCCTAAGTTCCCGAGCCGAGACACTTTGATGATGACGGATATGTGGCCTTTAGCACGAATCATGGATTTCCTAAATTGTCCAAAAATATTTAGGTGGTACTCTAAAATCTGGCAATGCAGTTCATTTTTGACATCTTTGATTCAAAATCGATTTTATAAAAAAAATTTCAGACTTTGACTCATTTGTGTTTATCTATTTCATATTGCACTTGTGAAATCAGATTCAGAACCACAAGAGTTTGAACTGTAAGGCTATCATATCCGAAAGAAGCACGAAAAGCAAGCTACACATCTCATTAAGACTGCTATCACCTTACTCCATCAATCCTTCTTGCCTCTCAAGTATTAGTTTGAAGCTATTTCCACTGTAGCCTATCTTATAAATAGTTTGCCTAGGTCTCAAGCTCCTTATCTTAGTCCCTTTCAACTTTTGTTTGGTATGTCTCCAGATTACTCTTTTCTCAGAGTGTTTGGTTGTTGTTGTTATCATTGTCTTCAACCCTATGCCTCTGATAAGCTTAAACCTAAGTCTCTTCCTTGTGTGTTTATTGGTTATCATCCTTCTATGAAGGGCTACAAGTTTCTAGATCCTATTACATGTACAATCTATGTGTCTTGGCATGTGGTCTTTGATGAACCTCTTTTTCCTTTCTCTTTACCTCACTGTTCTACTTCTTCTACCAATTCTCCTTTCACATTGTCTCATCTTCAAAATTTCTTCTGGTCTTCTTCTGTTTCTAGTTCTTTTTCCTCAGCTCAATTTTTGAAAAATCATATTTAAATTATTTTATGCCATTATAAAATATAATTTTTTTTAATATCAACTTATTTGATAATCCCTTTCTAAAAGGTGTATTTGTTTTTGTTCATTAATATTAAATTTTTAATTAATCTTATTTATTATTAAAAAAATAAATTAGCAAATAATTTTATATATTTATATATACAATTTTGTTTCGTTTGCTCAAGTTATTCGGTGTCTCTATCCAAGTCCATTTAAATTTATTCGAATTTTTGAATTTTATATAGGTTCTCACCGAGTTAAAAATTGTGTTGCATAATCTTTAAAAATTTACAGGCTGAACTCAAGTTGTTTGGGTTCAACTTGCTCAAATTTACAACTTTAGCAAAGGATTGAAAGTTACATTATAGAAGTTTTGACAAATTAAAAATCGATACATAAATTGTGATAAAATTATAAAACTTAAATTGCAAGTTTCAATATTTTTTTTTATTTTCATAATTTACATACAAAAATCTACCTATTTATATTATTTCATATAAACATATTTTATTAATTTTTTCACATCCTGTGCATAGTACGAGTTTTCACTAGTTAGAGATGTAAGATAAAGTGTATTTATTTATTTATTAGTGTAGTAATATTAATTAATTAGAATTAAATTTATAAATTACTTAAAAACCCTTATTATGTAAAAGATATTAAATTTATAAATTACTTAAAAATCCTTATTATGTAAAAGATATTTTTATTAATTTTATAGAATAAGAGATAAAATGATATTTTTACCCTCAATTCATAGGAGTGGAATGCTACTTCCCACCCTTCCATGAAAATGTTAATTCCATCGTGCCAGGAGATTGATAATCTCATAACAATTCTATATGTTTGATTTTGGTTTTTTTGATTTAAAAAAGCATAAAAGACAACGTCTCATTTGGAAAGTCAAGTTTGGATTTTTTAAAATTATTTTAATCACAAAAAATAAAATAAATTTTTTTATTTTAATAAGACAAAATATCACATTCAACCCATAATCATTACATTATTCTTCTTATAAAAAAGTCAAAAAAAATTTCCAAACTAGACTTTTTAGCCCCAGACTAAAATAACCAAAAAAGTTAAAAAGTCAAAAGGCCAACATACTTCCCAAACGAACCCAAAATTGACTACATAAGTTAATATAATAAAATGTCATATCCAAACCATAATCATTACGTTTTTTCTCTCACAGAAGTTAAAAAAGTCAAAAACAAAAATCAAATAGACAAAAAAAGTCAAACTAAAATAGTAAAAAAAATAAAACTATTTTAACTCTTTCCAAATGAAAATTATGTCATGTTTTTTACAAACAAATCTGCTACAAGCATTCGTTTAGCAATGATTTTTTTAGTTGACTTTTTGGTTATTTTGACTTTTTCAACCGAGGACTTTTTTGCTCGTTTGGTATTCTTGATTGGCTTTTTAGCTTTGGAACAGTGGATTTTTTTTGTCTTTTTGTAATTTTTGTGATCTTGTGAATTTTTGACTTTTTTTTTTATCCTTTTGTGATTATTTAGAGGGAATTCTATTTTCACACACCACATTGTCTCTGTGCATATCCTTTCTCACTTCACTCACTTAATAATTTTATTTTTAGGTATTTATCTCAATCCACACACACCACATTTCAAATATATCTGTAGACGTCCCCGAACGCCCCGGGAGGGAGAACCCCCGTTCTGTTCGTTTTGGGTTCACTACAGTTAGGACTCAAATTGTAACGGTTCTCAATCTGAACCAAAGAGTCCAAATCCGGCAAATCGTTTTTGAGAAAAACAGATTTTTAGAAAAGAAGTACCAAACATGGACTGCTTTTTCAGATACAGAGTCACCACCTAAATATTTTATTTTGGAAAATTTAGGAAACCCTGATTCGGTGCCAAAGGCCACGTGTCCGTCATCACCAAAGTTGCCTCGGCTCGGAAACTTGGGTACGATTGGGGAATGTCAGCTATGAGCAACCCCTCTCGCCCGATCGAAGATCGGCCTCTACTAACCATGATATCTCGTTTTTGAAAACACATGCGTTCTCATTCCAGTTAATTGGCCTAGAATTACTATGTTATGCGCACAGCAAACAAGTATAGACCAAATCGCCTAAATTAGAACAAAACATTGCATGTCCGTTTGTTTGGAAAATGGTTTGAAGTTTGCTACTCGCAAGTAGGCTAAAATACAGATTTCAATGAATTGTCCCAATTCAAGCAATCCAACCTTCACCCACAGGCATTCAGGCATGTATATCACATAAGCACATAGCCTCATGGTAAGCATACTATTATGTTAACATTCACACATATGCGAGATGCTAAAGCATAAATGTTCACCTAGTACTCCGAGGCAAAACAGAAACTAGTTAGTAATCATACGCATGATCCTAGTTCATGTTAAGATGGCTAATGCAACACATGCAAGATGCAGCTACCATAGGCTCGGCTAATCTACAATGACATGTGAGATGCTACAACTAACACGTATTCAATTTGGAATTGAAGTACAAATGCAGTTAGAATGATGCGCCGAGTCCGGTGCATGCAAAACGAATGAATGGATGCAAACATGCTATCATACTGTATGCTAATTGAAACATGCTCTAGACTAACCATCGAAAGCTAGTAAATAAAAAAGAAGAAAGACGTGGGGTTGGAAGACATGCACACACTCATGCACACACTCATGCACACACTCATGCACACTTATTACAAATTTGCCCTCGCTCGGAGGGACCAAAAGAATAATACAATTAACTAACCTGCAAGCTAATTAATTATTACAGACAAATTAAACTAGTTAAGAAAATTAACTAATCTAAGAAAGCAGTAAACAGCCTCGGGAAAAGGGCCTAATGCAATGCGTGTTCGGGTTTGCTCGGAAATCCAACGCCATACACAAGTTTGCCTCTGTTTTCCTTACTCTGTTCCTCTGAAAATTGCACAAGTCCCAGGGAGCTCACTATGGACACTGTGGAACACCACCGGCTAAGACAGAACACCTCCGGCCATGTTCGGATGGTCATCGACCATCTGTAAAGCCATTGGCCAACAATGGATGGCCGGTCAGTAGTATAGATGGCCGGCCGGCCAAAGCTTCCTGCAGAACCTGTTTTGACAGCAGCAGAGGGAAAAATAAGGCATGACAATGCATTTCAAGTAAATGTGTGCACCAACACACCCCTTATCATGTTTATGACTCAAAAGGGTATAGTACTCGATTCTCGTACCACCAATCGCGCATTTCAATGCGTGATGGCCCAAGAAACCAAGTTGTGCATTTTAATGTCAAATATAATGCATGCAAACACACAATGAACCCAACCTCTATCATACTCAATTCAAGAGGCAAAGCATGCATGCCAATGTAATGCAACCTAGGCATGTGAGCTAAGTGTGCAACATATCATGCAAACAACAAAACTATGTGCAATAGGCACATGAACTAAACAAGTAAGCATGCAAGACATATAACATCAATGTTAATGACACACATGCAACAACATGAAAGGCATAACACATGTAAATATGCAAAGCAACTCAACACAAGAAGCATGCCAAATGCAATAACACTTAAACATACAACATGTTAATAGACTAAGTACCTAAACATACAAACATGTATAGCATGCAACAACATGCCAAAGGGATGGTCTTAAACTAATTTGGAC